>PUQB01000282.1:184368-318900 GCA_003024785.1 Selaginella tamariscina
TGCGTTTGTTATGGAGAAGAATTCATCCGCTCCCCTCAGGATTATGGGCTCAACAGCCGTAAAGAAATCGATGAACACAGCAACAATAAATTTAGCTCCGAAAAAGTGCAAACTGTACCTCAGTGGCAAATCGTTTCCTCTCTGCCCCAGCTCGTACCTGCACTCAGCTTTTGTTGATGTAGAGTGCGCTCAAGATTTGGGATTGTCCGTTCAGGATCTAAGCTCCTCCATGGCCTCCTTCATGGCCTTCCTACATTTTAGAGCACGAGTGTGCGGATCGGACGTGGAGTTCTACTTGGCTCGGAGCCACAGGCAGCTCACATGCGCAAATGTTCTGCACGGTTTTGGGAACTCGTTTCCATTCGAGGATGGAGTTATCGATGCTGCGAGAGCCTCAAGGTCGTCAGGAATGAGAATTACTTCCCGAAGCGTGGATCAGAAGCCTGGGCGTCGTTCCGAGATGTGTATGTCTCTGCCGCTGTCAGCTTTGGTGCTGATCAGAAGACTGCGATGGGCAATCCTTGAAGCGGTCAGCACCTAGATTTTGTACTTTCATTGTCTTGTTAGATTCACTATAAACGATTGAGCGCTTTCATCTTCTTCGCCTCTTTTTCTTGCAAATGCAACAAAATACTACGGCCTGTGTATTAATTCCACCAGCAGATCGGGCTTGCTGTGTGCTGTTAATTAATGTCACTCGCTGATGAACGTACATGTTCGGAAGCTAGAAGCAGAAGAATGCGATAATCTGGACGTCCATAATCGCAACATGTCCGAGCTCAAGATTCAGCAAAAATGCAGCTGGATGGTTGTAGCTCCAGCTGCTCCAGGGTTGGTTGAGGCCGAAGAATTTATCAACGATGTCAAAAATAAGACCGCTGTCATGTGAATAGCGCTTTCAGTGGTTTGTAAGACGCACAAGGATGTCTTGAAATCGGCAATATGCTCGGTGGTTCTGTAAGACAAGATATTAACCTTCAACAGGTTCTGTTCTAGACGGATGCCCTTAGATGTTCTGGACCACACGCACTCAACAAAAGAAGACTCATATGACTAACAATCTGCAGGGGTCTCGGCGAAAAGGAGGCTCCGGCTCAAGAGGCTTATATTATTCTAGTATATTCGTAGATATTCAGTATTCTAGCATATTTCAAGAATATTCTAGAATATATAAGTTTTTTAATTAATAATGCTGACTTTAATATATGCCGACTGGCTTAATAAAGCATTATCCTAAACCCTAAACCATTTATCCTTGTAGCATGAACTCTGCAATTCACCAGCAAACGGTGGACCTCCATCTCACTGAGCGATCGCCTTTGTAGAAAATATGTGACGTCCGGGTTCAAGCCAAGCACACGGCTGTAGACGAAGTACATGTGTACACATGGGCTCCAACTTTTGCTCTTCTGAAAGGTAGAACAACTGCATGTAGGATAAGTACTAATAGTCACCTTTTGAGTCATTTCCTGCCGACACAACGAAAGCCTCCTTCCGTCCTCTAACTGTCACTTCAACATTTCTCACACGACCTAAAAACGTCTTGGCCTTGTGGAAATTCTTCTCTTGTTCCTTAGACATTTTTGTTGGAGTCCGGACCATACGTCCTTCGAAAGGTGGAATTGTTGTAGATCCAGCTCCACGTGGTGGCGATGGTGTTTTGTCCTTCTGACCCTCATCTACTCTTCCTGCCGTCCCCTGTAAACCTTCCAGAACAAAGCCTGCATCCTGTAGTTCTCTGACCTCCTCACTTGTCAGCTTGTTTCCTTGAGCAAACCGTTGGTGGTGTTGGAATTCGTGACTGAAGAATTTTGCCGTTTGGCCGCGTGAAACACCCTGAATCTTTTGGGCAGAACCACATCATCTGTTGTACATACTCCTCATTCCCCAAGGCATCAATGTACATTCGTTTTCCATAGAATCCTGGTGCTGGCACTCTGCTTGGATAACCGATTGGTTTTCCACACAGAGCAGTTCCTTCCTGATTCATCCCCAAACACTTAACCTTACTAGATGCTCCGATTCGTCTGATGGCCCACTCTGTTTGAGCAATCTCTCTCTCCAAAACCTCTTCGAACCTTAACCTCTTTCTCCTGTTGTTTTGGACCACCCGCTCTGTGTACTCTACATCATGTCTGTGTGAACGTCGAGCATCAGACTGTTCTGTTCCTGTGACTGTTCTCCTAACAGTTTGCACTCGAACGTTAGTGGTACTCGTGAACTCCGGGCTGGTCAAGTGTTCCTCGCCTTCCACCAGATTGATAATTGTTGATGGAGATACACTTTTCCCCTCAGAGAGTTTGCGTTGCACTCGTTTCAACAGAGTTTCCTTCGAAGGCCCTGACCCTGTATACCTCCCTTCTATTGCCGCTTTCACCTTCGCACTCTGCATAACTGCATCGGTGAGGTCTAACATTGTCGCCTCCAGCAGTGGTACTCTTTTGGCCAATCTTGCTCTTCTTGCTCTCGCATGAATCACTTCAGCATTGTTTGTAGTTGGAACGCTCGCGAGTCCTTCTTCTGTCATGTCTCCCAGTTCCGCCATGGAGATGTGGTCCTCATGCCTGATCCACCAAGACAGCCATGTCTTCAAAGCTCGAATGTTTGACGCTCGTCCTTCCCAAAAAGACTCGAGAATTGCTAGTTGTTCTTTCTTAGATTGTTCATTCAGTGCTGCAGGCCAGGCACGAGCAAGCTTCATGTGTTCTTCGATGTTCGCGATGTTCTTCTGCGATCCATTTCTTTGTCACCTGACGCACGGATTGCATAAAGTGAAAAGACAGCTTCTTTCCCTCCCTTTCATTTTCTCCGTTGTTGAATACTTGGCGCAAGGCCTATCATCCGATCATGAAACCAGCAAAGTTGACATTCTCCAAACCCTTTCTTACAAACCTCTAGCATTGTGTTCAAGAACTTCAGCACTGCAACATTATCTTCGCGGCACATATCTGCGTAAGCTATAGTCACCATGGATCTGACACTGTAAGAGAGCATTAGATAACAAAGATTAGAAAGTGTTATGAAGAGTTTACAACTTACAATGGGTCATAAAGGTGTATTCCAATTGTCGCCCAGTCTGGTATATGGTGCGTGTGGTCCAGAACAACCCATTGATCATGAAGGTCTCCTCCACTTTGACACCTTCTGATGTAGTCAACTCCTGAACCCGGTCCCTCAACTGTCATTTTGAAGATCAGAGGCTGCTCCTCAGCACCATGCAGTTCCATCCCTGGAACATGTATGACGTGAATGAAAGGTATTGGCAACTTTGTCTTCAGCTCCAGAAGACCCTCGTAACCCTCTCTAAAGTGTGTCTCCTTCTGTCTTGATTGTGTAATCCAGTCCCGAGTCCTAAAGGAAAGGTCACGTCAGTGTGTAGAGATCTAAAGAAAAATACCTTCGATGGTTTGTAAGAGGTTCAAGTTTTGAGAGTAAACCAGTGTACGAGACTTCTCCTTCTTCCTTGAAAAGTTCTTCAAAGATGAGCTCACACGCAGCTTGAAACTCAATCACTCGTTGATTGGTTCGCGGACTGCTCTTTACCACGTTGCTGACACTAGATCTGGCACGCTGAACGTTTGAAGCTGACACTGAGGGGCTGACTGGATGCTGATGAACACCTCTGTGAATGAACAACCTTGTAAAAGAAATGTCGTCTGGCAGAATGTAGTACACATAAGCCGGACAAGTGTGCACTAGCAATGGCTCCTCTCCACAATGCTTACATTTCATGCCTATTACTTTGCCTGTCTCAGTTGTCTTTGCCTTCTCCACAGCACCCTTGAAGTGACATTCATTTGCTTTCTTCTCAAAAGCCAAGTAGGGGCAGGTAGGATTGATGCATTTGAGATGTCCGACACATGAACTTCGACTGACTCGCGCGGAACATGCCAGTGTGTTGTGCTCGGGTGTGTCCAATGGTAGCAGCCATCCTTGCGATTCATCCCCAAGTACTTCTCTGTGCTTTCTTTCTTTGGGGAAGTTCGTAAATGACATTTCCATTGTATATCTGTGGTAGTTCAGAGACTCGTTTAACTTCAGACGAACCAATGAGATCCTTCCCTATCCTACATTTGTCTGCTCTTAGAAGACACACCAGCATGGATTCCTCACGCTCCTTTGTCCGCAACCTGAACAACGGGCCCTTTGCCGGGCACAATGTGTAAAAGACAAACTGGTTTGATGCATTGCCTTCTGGTAACAACTCCACATCTTCTCCAGAACTCGCAGAAACTGACATCAATTGAACCACATGTATACTGAACCAACAAGGAATGTTGAAAGCAAAGTGAAGATCATGTTCAAACACAAAAGCATTTCCATCTTCATCGACTGGGAAATCTTTGTCAATGCCTTCATAGGTAACTCTGGCCATGACAACGCAAGGAGAAAGCTCGGTGGTTTAGGAAAGCAAAGCAAAAGATTAAACACACTCTCGTTCGCCAAAAAAAAATTATAATCGTTGATAATAAACGTGAATACACTTTTGTATATAATTAATTCTACGCTGCCCAGCTCACAGTGTTCTTAATGCTGTCCTCTCTAGTATCACCGATTTAATTTAATTACTACCTTTTATGATTTGAAATATCTTCACCTTTACCAATTATTCACATATTTTAATATTAAACCCTAAATATTAATGTCACATTTATTCGTAGGGTTCACTTTTCATTGCGGCTAGGGTTTTTGGTAGATAGGGTTTACTGTTTCCACTGCGGCTAGGGTTTTTTCAATCTCAGATCTGAGTTCTGAAATCTCCTCCAAGGGGCTTGAGAGGAGCGGCGCCATCCATTTCGAGTCGATTCGTGCGCCCAAGTAAATCAATCGAGATTTCTGTGCCGATTTAGATTGTCGGCACCATCCTGCTCAGTCGGCGGCCACAAGGTATGTGCAATTTCTGTATTTTATGATTTGCGGCTCAAATAATTTATTTTTCAGAGATAAAGGGTCTTCCCATTTGTGCCGACTGAGAGTGACGGCACCATCCTGGTTCAGTCGGCAGCCACAAGGTATTTTCGATTTGTTTATTTTTTTCTTTGCGGCTCAAGTATCCGTATCACAATGTTTTTTTTTTCAGAGTTAATGTGTCTTCCCATTTGTGCCGACTGAGAGTGACGGCACCATCCTTCAGTCGGCAACCACAAGGTATTTTGAATTTGTTTATTTTTTGCTTTGCGCTCAAGTATTTCTTTTTTCAGAGTTAATGGGTCTTCCCATTTGTGCCGTCTGAGAGGGACGGCACCATCCTATCTCAGTCGGCACCATTATCTCTTCAGTGCCGTCTGAGAGGGTCGGCAAACTATCTCAGTCGGCAGGATTTGTTCTTCTACATCTCTGTGCCGACTGAGAGGGTCGGCACCATCTAGCTTGAGTCGGCAGCCACAAGGTTAGTCATCTTTGTTTTTTTTTTATTTTGTCTCCTAATCAATTGACTTGTGTGTTTGCTTTCCAGAGTTTACAAAATGGTGAGAGCTTCAAAACGTCTACTAGAGACTGCGCCTGATGAAGAGCCACGGGAAGAGAAGAGGATATCGAAGCAGAAGCGAGGCAAGAGAGGAGAACCATCTAATGTAGCAAAGGAGGATCCTCCAGTGACTCAGTCTGGAGTAGTACCAGTTGAGCAAGAGCAGCCTCCATCAACCATCACAGATTTCCCGGAGAGCTCGTCGCAGTTGCCTCCTTCATCCGCTGAGGTTGCAGTCCTGAACGAGCAAGTGCAGATGACAGAGGCAGTTGAAGCTAGCGAGGACGACTTGGAGGAGGCAGTCAGCAAAAAGAGAGGCCGGGAAAGCTGATCCAAAAGGCAAGAAGGCGAAGAGCGATAAGGAGCCGAAGGAGTTATACAGCATACCGGCTAGCCTGCATTTGGAGAGCTCAGCAAACCTGCTCGACAAAATTATTGTCAAGGGACTTGGTGATCCTCCTGATGTGCCCATCTGTAGAATGCATTGAACGAGGTGGTTCGACGAGTGAACCCAGGGGACTTGGACAGGCTGGTGTCATCGTTGAAGAAGGCTGGTTATCTACGCAACACGGCCTTGTTCATTCTGTCCATCGGAGATCGACTCACTGCTGAGGAGCTATCGGAGCTGTCGAAGGACACGTTCAGTACGAGCAGCACCGGTCTTTCGAGCAAGCTCTTACTCAGCCGGAGTACAAACAGTGGGCTTCAAGGCTCTCAAAGGAAGTTAGCTGCTGGGACGGGAACCATAGGCTACAGGCTTTGCAGAAGCTGTACCGGAGGATGCAGAGGACAACCAGCGATGGGCTATTCGCGTTCGATCGAGTTTCATCTCCACGGAGAACCTCGACAATCTTCAACTGGTTTCGATGTTCCAATCGATTAACATGTGAGTATTTTCTTTTCTTTTTGTTAAGAGTTAGACTTACAGTTTCGTTGAACAGATCTTCAGCAACATCTGTGGAAACAACGCTACCACATATTCTCCTCGCTGTAAAGGCGGTCTGCACTAGTACGAAGGAACTCAGAAAATCCTCGAGTCACTCACGGAGGTTGATCGTCTTGAGGTGCGGAAGTGGAAGGAGAGTTCAACAGGAAAGACGGCTTGGCATCCTCTTCCGAACCTGATCTGCGCAAAGATCCTTTTCAAGGTAACCTCCGATTTGATTTATAGGAAAGAAGTTTTTAACTTATTCTATGTGCAGAACGAGATCGACGATGATCTCGACAGAGCAGTCACCAGTGCTAAGGGCAATCCACAGGTTGAGTGAACCTGAAGCAGCTAGTGTACAAGAAGCATGACAAATGCACAAGTTCCTCTCCATCATAGACCCAGACTTGGGGGAGGAGTGGTTCCAGAAGGTGACGAACATCTCTCATAAGCAGTGTCGCTGGATGGGCATTGAGAAGCTGTATGCGATGTCAAAGGCGAAGATTCCAAACATGCTGCGACTCCGATACTTGAACAAGCTCACCCGTCTCGAATCCAAGGCAGAACAACAGACACTTGGGCTACCAGGCATGCAGGACAAAGAGTGGATCAAGTGGTTCACCTTGGACTTATATTGGAAGGCTGTGCGCGAGGAAGCCATTCAGATCCTTAAGGGGTTGCGAGAGGATGGTGAAGAAGTTGGAACGGATGTCGACTTCATGAGCTGGTTTGACGAGATGCGAAACTCGGAGCAAGTGCCTGGTCTTTCAGCCCTTCCATGACTGCATACGGTTCACTTATTCGATGGAGCCGAATGAGTTTCTGGAGCGTGAGGAGTCTGCGCGTCGGATGATATGGAGGTAAGCTTTCATTCCAGCATTGCTACTGTCTGACTTTGTGTTACAGGTTCATACTGGCGAAGAAAATGGCACCGTCCAGACGATGAAGCTGTGGACAGATCATACAAGCGAGCCTCACATGTGGTCGAAGAGCAGAGGAGCTCTAACACCGTTCGAACGGGAGCATGTTCCATTCTGGCTCGACTCCGTCGCAACAGCCACCAGCTTGGGAGAGCTCACTATTCGACGTGCAGCAATGATCTACCAGCGATTGTTTGGGAGCCGGAGAAGTAGAGGCTATCAAGAAGAGCAAGATGAAGAAGACGGTGCGGAAGACAACTACACCTGCAAAGGGATCGGGAGCGGGACCAAGCTCTTCTACAGCACCTCCGCCGGCAATCGACTTTACAATCAATGAGGTGCAGCCACTTGTAGCTAGTTTGGACATCAAGGACGACCTGATGACCTTCATCCCGACCCTGGCTGCATCCCGTGGATCCTACGACCTGGCTGTGTGCGATATGGAGGAGATGAGCAGGTCTTTCTTCGAGCCGGGTGCTTCCCAGACAGAGGTGTACACCAAGCTCCGACAACAGGTTGACAGACTACATACGGTTGAGTCACAAACGTGTTCCAGGAAGTGGTAGGTGAATACGGCTTCAACCTCATCATCCTCGACTTGCCCAATGAGCTTGTATATGGAGGTGCTAGCATCAACAAGGACATTGTGCAGCTAGATCCGGTGAAGTTTGAGGAGGCCTTGCAGTTCAGTGGAATGCACTTGGCAGCGAGTGGTTTCATGGTCGTCTTCGCGAGTTCTCCTTCTGTTTCGGCGGTGATTCAGGCGGCTGCAGTAATCAACTTGGAGGTTGCAGGGACTTACAGCGTCTACCGTGCACGAGGCTGGGGATACCGTGACAAAATTAAGGTAAGCTAGCTATTCAAGTTCAAGTTTAACTTGGTCTATGTGGCAGGATAACTTGTTAGTTCTCTTGGTGCTGCAAAGCTCTGAGAAGAAGTCGAAGAGGCCAAACCCTCTGGCGTTGACGAACACGATCCTCGTCGACACGCCGACCGTTTCAGGAGGCTTGGTAAGGAAGTACTTTGCTTTGTTTATCCTAATGGAAGTTTGTGCAGGATGATGATTCAACCGAAGAGTGTTCGACTCATGCAGCTTTTGATCGAGCGTCTCAGTAGACCTGGCGACCTAGTCTGGGATATTGGTTCCGGAACCGGGTCATCGTTGTTAGCTGCCGTCGAGCTCGGAAGGAATATTATAGGAACCGAGAAGAGTTTCGAACTCTCTAGGTTGGCAACAAACAAGCTCGCAGAGAACATTAGACCAGAGGAATTACCTACTCAAACACCTCCACGTCCAAGCTACTGGTGGTTCGAGAACTGCAGCTTTACTTAAGATGAAGAAGAAACTTTAGCTAATGTATATTGAGTAATAAATTAAGCTAATAAAAAAAGAATAAGATAGAAATACAACAGTTTTACTAGAATTCTTTTTTGCCGACTGAGGCCAATACTGCCGACCAAAAGAATATTCTAAAATATTCTAGAATATTTGAGCCCAGGCCTCCTGGGCCCCAAGCCTCAAAATGGCGGCACTCAATCTGTAATATCGAACCTCAATTGTATTTGCAACACCTACTGACTTTCAAATATCATTTAACATACCAATAACCACCGTAAGTCGTGAATTCAAGCGAAAATGTCAGTCAAAAAGATTGTAGAGCACCTAGGAGGACGACAATTGTATAACATCTAGACTTACGGGTTGCGTGCCAATGACAAGAAGAAGGTTAAGCTGATAGCCTGCCTATCAGAAGTATATATGGCATGCCTCTGGATAACCTTTCATCTAGCTGAAGAGCACGCTTGCAGCTTATGTTGAGTGACATTGTGGACTCCCTCTTACACGTGGCTCCACCACACATAGGCAGTGAAGTGCACTTGTTTTTCACTACATCTAAGGTTCATCAACATAGTACCGTAGGTAACAACAATCAATATTTAAAGTAATAAAGGGTCGAGTCATAATAAAAACTATGACAGTGTCTGTATAATTTAATTTATTTAGCACACACACGATATACATATGTACATATATATGTGTGTATAATTTTATTGATTATGATAATATAATAAAAGAATATTCAATACATATTTTATTCCTTTTTTGGGTTTAAGAATATTTGTTTATGGTTAATATATATTTATGGTTTAGGTATATCTGTAGAAAGAATATTTGCTTAGGGTTAATATATATATTTATTCCTTTTAAGGCTTAGGTATATTCTTAGGATTTCAATGCGACAGAGGAGAAACGCTGTGGCGGTGGAAATGTGAGAGCGGCAGTGTAATATCTCTCTCACAAGGCGTGGCTTGCAAAAAGCCGCGGTGGTGCAGTAGAGTTTGAAGTGCATTCACACAAGTGAAATCTTTCTCTCTCTCACACACACCTCAATGTGTATACATATACATATATATCTGTATGTGATAGATAATTTATTTATTTATCTGTATTTACATATATATTTATATGTGTGTGTGTATCTATATAATAAAATTTATTTATATATCACTTGCACACACACACTCTCCTGTATATACATACACATATACATATATCTGTATTTACGTATATGTGTGTGTGTGTGTGTGTATCTATATAATTTATTTGTTTAGCTCACACACTATACACATATACATGTGTATCTGTATAATTTTATTTATTTATCTATCTCTAGCATACACATAATATACATATATATACATATATATATATATATATATGTGTATGTATCTGTATAATTATTAATTTATCTATATCTAGCACTTTTGTATATACTATACATATATATGTGTGTATCTATGTAATTTAATTTATTTAGCACACACACGCACACACATGATATACATACATATATACATATATAAGTGTATATATATCCATCTTAAAATATTATATTCACAATGTGTAATCATGCTATGCAACTTAATGCATTATTTGTTTATTTATTGAACTGCTTTGTTAAACTCCCAAGATTATTATATAATGGCCGGGCTATCTTATTAATTATTAAGGTTAAACGAATGCAATATAAAACAGATTAAACTTGCAATTGCCCAAATATTGGCACCCCAATGAACTTTGAACAACAATGTTAGCCACTGGTTTTACACGTTAAGGTCATAGAGATTTATGAAACTGTTAAAAAGGCTTAGTGGCAAAAGTTCCGTAGTAGAAATCTAAAGGTTAAAAAAGGAACCTTTTATTCTATCATATATATGAGCAACTAGGGTTTTAGGGTTCATATGGCTACCCTTGTCCTGGATTTGGACAACACCTTGATCTTTGGAGATTGTAAAAGGCCGGGTGTGGACGAATTCATGGAGCTAATGAGCAAAGATTACGAAATTGTTGTTTCACGAGGAATACAAAGGAGCGGGCGGATAGAATAGTCAACACTATCCTTAATGCGAAGCACAAATATGTTAGCAGGTGTTTCTACCAGGATTCTTGTGTAGGGCATTGCAAACCGCTTCAAGTGTTGGGCCTCAAAGATCTCAAGAGAGTGGTGATGATCGATGATGACCCTAGGAGCTATGCTTGTAACCAGGACAATGCTTTGCCTATTTCCCCTTTCTCAAGCCTGACACTGGAGAGAGAGGAGCAGGAGAAGAACTTGCTTAAGCTGGTGCCGCTTTTGTTGCAGATAGCATCCCTTGAGGATGTGAGGCCTGCCTTAAAGCAGTGGAAGGAGGAAGCACAAAGGGAGAAGGAGGCCGCATTCTTGCGTGCCAGATTTGGTTATTGAATATAATATTAATATCAATGTTATAATGGCCTGTCAACACTTTTATTGAATAAATAATGGTTCCCATGGGAATTTCTAGATTATGTCATATTATAAAATCGCCATTCATTCAACAGCAGAATGAGTACTAACTGATTCTTTCTTGGTTATTGAGTATAATATTAATATCAATGTTATAATGGCCTGTCAACACTTTTATTGAATAAATAATGGTTCCCATGGGAAGTTTTAGATTATGTCATATTATAAAATTGCCATTCATTGAAGATAATGTATATTAATTTAATATTGATAATAAGGTTTAACATAGGAATATTCTTGAAATAATAAGAAATTAATTAAGAAAATCCCATTAATATATACAAATGTACAATAATTACTAAAATAATTAAGAATAAGACTAATTTAATTATGATAATCATGTTTAATATTGGAATATTCTTTAAATATTAAGAAAATAATAAAGAATATCCACATTAATAGTAGGAAATGTAAATTAATTACTCAAGTAATTAAGAAAATAATAATAATAAACAGACTATGAATATATTTGAAATGATACATAATAATATATCAATTTATTTATTGTATAAGTATATTTATATAATATAAACTTAATAATATATACTTGAATATTAAAATGTAGAATAATTCTTAAAATTTCGTAATATTAAACAGCTTGAATCACTTGAATAACATTAAATATAATTTTATAACACTCATTGGAATTGAAGTATATATGTCAGAGTGTCGGTTATTTGTGTCGACTCATCTTAAATTTTATTTTTTATTCAAAAATTTTAAATTTCTAACATAAGTATTGTCGGTCTGACATGTGAATTTGAAAATGCATTTAATTTCCCACTCAAATTCAGATTTGGTTCTTTGTTCGGCAAGGGTTTTTTCATTTCTGTAATTTTCACTCTTCAGATCTTCTTTTTTCTTCATAGTGATCAGCTCAGGAGCGACATTAAATTGGGTGTTATTGTTTATAAGAAAGCACGGCGCCTTCAATGCTGTTTACAAGTAAGTATTATAAACAAATTTAGATATACTTATAAAGATTCATTCTCTTACTTCTCTTACATTAAAATTTAGGGGTTTAGGAATGCATTAGGATTACAATATATTCCGTTAGGGATTTATCCCGTTTAAATATCCTTCTAATTTAATATTCTCGATTAACTGGGGCGGCGGGATTAATTCGGCCATTTCTTTTTCGCCTTTTAGAAGAGGTGGCGAGATTAATCCCGCCACCATCTCTTTAATACCTATGGCAGAATTAGTTTGGATAATGCTTCTCCGCCTTTGAAAAAGAGTGACGGGATTAATCCCGCCGATAACTCTCTCAATTGATAAAGAATTACTTGAATTTATTAGAAAGAGTTGTCGGCGGGATCTTTGTGGACATGATTTATCTCGAGATCTCTTTGAAATTATAGCTTCGGAGAGAGTTGTGGGCGGGATTAATCCCGCTACCTATTCCCTGTCGTAAAAGTTGTGGATGGGATTAATCCCGCCGCCTCTTCCTCGTCAGAGGGAATTGCGGCGGGATTAATCCCGTCGCTTCTTCCTCGTCAGAGAGTCCGCAGCGGGATTAATCCTGCCGATTCTTCCTCGTCGGAGGGAATCGGCAATGGGATTAATCCCGCCGACTCTTCCTCGCCGGAGGAATTGGCGACGGGATTAATCCCGTCAACTCTCTCCGAAGGGGTAGAGTCGGCAACGGGATTAATCTCGCCCACCGTTCCTCATTGGAGGGAGTCGTGGACAGGATTAATCCCGCCCATCAGTTGTATTAATCAAGCATGAGATATTATCTTTATACATAATTATGTATTATTGCACATGCATATTATTAAGCAACCGCAGTTCAGATTTCTTAGAAATATTGCATAAATAAATATCATAAATAACACAATTATTTATGTGTAGGACAATATGTTTAATACTGGAGATAAAGTATGTTTTCTTCGGAACATGGCACTGGAACTGTGGAAGTTCCAGATGATAATACATCATGTTACAATATTGCCTAAGGATCTTGTGTGTACGTATGGGTGAACACCATTTACAAGCATGTTAAAGTTCTGGGAATGGAATTTGAGGAGGGTTCTCCTGTATTGTGGAATTTGGATGAAGTCAAGACTAACACAGAATATGCAAGATGGAGCGCAAACCTCAATACATGGGAACACTCGCTTGGTCAAAACCTACTCTCACATTATGGCAGCCATATAGATACTCAAGGCTTTTGTGGAAGCAAATGTAGACAGGATGCCTCACAAATGCCGAATCACAAATGCAGGGGTCAGGGAAAATCTTAAGGTTTTGCCTTCAATCTACACTCAATTGAAGCTGTGTGAACATGTGAACAAGTGCCTCAGTTTGATGGGGCTCCAAGCAATCTGCACTGGTACCTTCAACAACATATGGAATACTCATTTAAGGATGTGGAGATTGCAAAACACTCTAGCTTTTCCAAGTGTGACACTTGTACATCATTGAAGGTTACAGAGGCTTGTGCAAAAACCTTGGTGGAGATCACTGCCATTCAAAAGAAGATGGAGGCCCACATGATTGCACAACAAACTTGCCGATCTTAGTACTATGCACACCTCATGCTTTCTGTGTCACGCCCATCAAAGTACTTGTGCTTGATCCATGACAAGATGGATCATTCAAAGACTAGCATTCCAAAGCTCGTTGCAACACCAAAGTGCCTTAGAAATGTCATGAAACTTCCGATTTTATTGACAGGTGTGCTAACACATGGACACGGTTGTGAGTCATATGGACACTTTTTACTTCCACATTAGTCTAGCGACTCCAATTTCAAAGTGAAGAAACAACACCTTCAACCTTTACATAATGCTCTCATGAACACGTCTGCACTTGAGGCTACTTGGGAATATGAGAGGCATTGTCAGCCTGCACAAAAAACAGATGGCCCTGTTGAGAGTTCTGGTTCAGTGGAGGGATCTAGCTCAAATAGTGTACATGTGTCCTCAACATCAAATAAGCTTCCTCGTCATTTGCTTTTACAGATGGATAATTGTGCAGGCGAGAACAAAAATAGGTAAATCATTTTACTTAAGGGTTTCTCAAGCTCATACTTACTTTTATTTTCTAGATATGTGCTAGCATACTTGTCAATGCTTGTTGCCAAAGGTGTGTTTGAAACAATCACGCTCAGTTTCCTTATGGTTGGTCACACTCATGAAGATATTGATGCGTTCTTCAGCAAGGTCTCCAACTCTACAAAAAGGACAAGTGCACTTACCTTACCGCATATGATGAATCTTTTTGAAAATTGCATCTCCAAAAAAAGTTGTGCTTTGCTTGTGACTGAGGTGCCAGACTTCAAAAAATTTCTCAAGGAGTATATAAAAGAGGGAGTGATTCTTTAGTTGGTCACCTTGTGCCGCTACAATTCTTTTTCTCCATACGAGATGGTATACCTATTATGCAGTACAAGTTACGGCCATCAGAGCAGGAGTGGTTACCGAAAGAGGGCTTAATGCTCTTCAAAAGTGGAGAGGATGGAAAGCCACTTCTCCCAGAAGGACAACCAGACCCTATTCCATTGAGTGCCCAGCTCAAGGAACAAGAGGTTATTATTGATGGCATCAAAAAATATGTGGCATGGGTTCAAAAATCGATGCCAAAGAATTCTGATAAGGCAACTGGTTACTCAGAACTATATAAGCATGTGGTCGACTATTGGGAGACTGTTGTTCGAGAGTTGGAAGGGCCTACTGTCACAAGTACAGAATTGCAACACCCTTTTTGGCCTAAAACAAGGTGGCGAGAGGAGATTGAAATGACATCACTGAGCACAGACGACATAGAAGCCAGTAGTGATGTGGAAGTGCAAACCCCACACTTTGTTGGACAAAGGAACCAAAAACCTAAAGCATACTTTGATTGCTGCAAGGATCTTCAAAAACTAATGATGGTTCTCATTACTCCAGATGCGTCATATAATCAGCCTATTTGGATGGGTCAAATTATCGACACACCTGAAGTAATCAAAAAATATATTTAAGGTTGCATGGTTCAAACCACAAAAAAGGCGACACGAGAAGGAGAGCGAAAGATATAATGGATGCCTAGAAAACATGGTCTTCCAATCAAAAAAAGACCTAGCATGTTTTATAATGTTAAATCCATTCGATATGGTGGATGTCAAGAAGCGTTGATAAAGTCACGATAACAAAACTGCAAAGAATGTATTTTTCTGAACTTAAAGCAATTACAAAATTATAAAATATCGTATATTTAATATTCATAATTATTATATCTTTAATAATAGTACCAAATTGTTTACTTAATTATATAAATTTATAAAACGATATGGAAGATTTACTATATTATTATAGGATTTTGTATATTATATATATATTATTACTATTATAAATTTTTAATTAATAATGTTATATTTAAATATTAATATTTTAAGAAGAACATCAATATTTATATAATGTATCTTTTATGCTCTTCCTTAATTGTTATATTAGGTAATTTAAATATAATATATTATATAATTTAATACCTTCTACTTTTATAATGTTATTATTTTTGTTAATGAATGCTATAATTTATTAAAGGGTGATTACAAAATAGAATATTTTAAGAATATTTATTTTCAAATATATATTTTAAAGAATATTCCTTTAATATTAGAAAATGCTAATTAAATAGCTAAAATTTAATTATTAGGAAATGGGACTATAGCCATGCCCATTTTAGTTACAACTTGCATCTTTCTTCGTTCGCCATCATGAACAATAACAACAAGGGGAAGGGAGACAAAAAAAGAAAAACAAAAAACTAAGCCTTCAAAGGACTACTTAACTTCTTTATAATGAGAGAAACGTGAATACCAAATATGATTCGATTAGGTTTAACTCATATAAGGCATTTATACTAGGTGACCGTGCTAGGATTAGGACGCCCAAATTAGCTAGCACCTAGATTAGTGTGGCTGGTGCTAAGTAAATCCTAGTGCCACATGGCACCTCCAGGACAGAGTCTATGTGGCATATATACTATATACCATAAAACCTTACAATTCTACATGGCATATATACTGTGTATATACCATAGAACCTTACAATGCATATAAAATATAGATGTGTATATCATATATTAAAATCTAGAATTATACACTATAAAATAAAAGAGCGTATTCTATCACAAGAACAGTTATTTCGGACGACTGAAGATGTGGAGATGGAGAAGTGCCACGGGACACGGCCTTTTTAGCTATGAGCCGCGAGTGGGACGAAAGGTATTCACATGCCGGCAGCAACCGTCGAAGTTGGAGGAGCACTTGGGTAGGATCGGGCTGCCTCGATCGCTGCGAGAGCTGGGGAGTGAACTTTGGACAGGGTATTGGTCGAGGGATAAAGACTTTCATGTGGCTCTTGTTGCAGAACAACTTAGCGGTCCGGGACAACATTCGAGGCTTACCTTGCAACACATTCTGTGTTGTGGAGAAGTGGAGACCGAGAGGCACTGTCTATGGGATTGTCGTGCAACCAAGGCGGTTTGGAGCAGAAGCGATGACTGTGGTTCAGAGGTTGGGTTGAGGAGATGATGCTACGATAGGCTGGGAGATGGCCTGCCTTGGTGAACATGTGGTGCATGTGCGTGCGACAGCAGGAGTCTGACATGTACTTGGAGGCTAAACGCCAAGCCGGTGTTTGATCCCGGGGACTGCAAGAGGTGATGGAAGAGCCGCCTTTGGCTGAATCAGTGGTAATTCTTGCGGGGGTGACCATGTGGACAATCTGGCGAGCCTGCAATGTAGAGGTTTTTCAAGGGCATAGATGGAGTTTGCAACGAACGGTGGCATTTATGTGGGTAACCTTAGTTTCATTAGTAGCCGATCGTATGAGAAGCACGTGCCATGTGTGATATTGGGGAGTACCGAGTATATGAAGAACAATGGCTGCCAGCGTTTGGTCGCATGGTGTAAAGACAGGGAACTTGCACGCATCCATTTACTGGAGGTGGCAACCGCCCTTGTGGTTTTTAGAGGGAGATAATTCATTGGATGCTGCTTGGAGAGACTGATTTCCACCTTGGTGGCTGATGTGGTGGGTGGCTGACGTGGCAGGTGGTTGGCGTGGCAGGTTGCTGATGTGGCCGGTGGATGACATGGCAAAGGTAGATGAATAGGCTAGGCTAGCCATAGAAAGTAATGGGCAGGGCAGTAGAAAATAAGGTAGGTTCCTCTTATACGCAAAAGGAATCCTCTTATGTACACTACTACACTATTGAATAAGATACACAGAATTTCCATAAGAATAGTTATTCCGGAGTAGTAAGAGGTCATCTATCAAGAGCCTGAGATGAAGAGTGTAGTTTTCCCACATACATGAGCGTGGATTGTACAGAATAAATGCTCCAGAAAAGTAATATCGGACTCGAAGCCTAGTCCGAGTCCAAGCTCAAACGGGCAAAGAAAACACCTAAGAGCCAGCCGGACAATGTCACACAGATACACACAACATGATTAATTGTAAATAATATGTATTTACCGAGGTCTGAACTACAGACTTTCTTGATGTGGGCTTTTTAAAAAAACTGATATATGTTGTATATGCATTGTATTACATAGATAATACTTGTTTTGTTCTAAGTAAATATTAAAGTTTCTATTTACAGACAATTGCACTGTACATAGTGTTTATGTCAGATTTCATGTCTCTTCTGAAGCTCTGTCTTCATGATATCGTTAAACGTTGGATAGAGAGTGCATCATTTGTCCCACTCCCTCTAGCTTATCTAATGAGTAACGGTTATTGATTTAAGTTTGTTGTTTACTTCAAGTGAATTGTGTATCACCTTGTTTGCTTGCAGTTAAGAGAGAAGACCAACTACTAACCAGAAGAGAATAATCAAACAAGGTAGCATTTGCAAACTTAGTTATCCATGGTCCAGAAATTCTCTGTCCTTGCTCGATAATAAGCACATAATCCTCTCATAAAAGCCCCAAACAATGGGTAATGCAAGATTGAATCCCAAGATCCTTAGAACTTGCACTTCTAGTTTATTGATTACCACAGGATCAAGATCCTCCATCATCAAAACGTGTGTTACATTAAAACTGCTTTTATTTTGTTCATATTTCATGCAAGAAGCAAACACACTTTAGGAAGTGATGGATGTTCATTTGGATCAATTGTAGCCATGGATATATCTAGATATGCAACAACCAAATGGAGAGTGTTGATACTCCACGAGTACTTGACTTGCATATCTCTCATGAATACAATCATAAATCCCCTATGTTAAATGCGGTCCGATGGAAGGGACGTTTATCTGATTCCTTCTCCTTGAGATTGGTTATGATAGATTCCTGCTCGTTTGCAAATGAATCAAGAGGAGATTAGGTGTTGTATCCAGGATTGATTGTCGAAGAACTGTCTGTAGAAGAGAGAAGAGACTCAAATTTCTGTAATTTGCTCTTTTTGAGACTTAACATGCACTCATCTTCTGGTGCCCGAGCTTATTTTACGAATATGAATGAGAACCTGGCATTTAAAGCAAATTCTCTGATACCTAATTATCTTTTTTAAAATTAACATAGTATATTCCCCTATGTTTCGTCCCACTGGGTCATCCTCACTCTTGTTCGGCTGGCTCTTAGATGTTTTCTTTGCCCATTTGAGCTCGGACTCGGACTAGGCTTCAGTCCATTATCGCTTTTCTGGAGCATTTATTCTGTACAATCCATGCTCATGTATGTGGGAAAACTGTGCTCTTCACCTCAGGCTGGATAGATGACCTCTTACTACTCCGGAATAATTGTTCTTGTGATAGAATACGCTCTTTTATTTTATAGTGTATATTCTAATTTTAATATATGATATACACATCTATATTTTATATACATTGTAAAGTTCCATGGTATATATGCAATATATAGGTTTTATGGTATATACATAGTATATACGCCACATAGACTTTGTCATGGAGATGCCGTGTGGCACTAGGATTTACTTAGCACCAGCCACACTAATTTGGTGCTAGCTAATTTGGGCGTGCTAATCCTAGCACGGTCACCTAGTATAAATGCCTTGTATGAGTCAACCTAATCAAATCATATTTGATATTCATGTCTCTCTCATTAGTGAAGAAGTTGGGTAGTCCTTTGAAGGCTTATTTTTTTTTTTTTTTATTATTTTTTGTTTCCCTCTCTCTTGTTGTTATTGTTCGATGGCGAACTAAGAAAGGTGTTGCAATTGTTTGATGTGTTACAATTGAGCTTGGTAAATCAAACTGCTCTTTGCGGAAATTCACCAAGGTATAGTAGAATGCCATATGCCGCAAGTGCCACTCCACACCTTTTGGGTTTGAATCCACGTTCGTTCAGAGTTCTTTAAAGGGGAGGTTGGAACAAACGTGTACCATTGGTGAGAACACTTTTAAGGGATTGCTAATTACCATGGATAGTGGTTGCAAGAGTTCCCAACATGTTGCAAGGACTTACCTTGCAATGGTACAATGGTGTCCCCGTTTCGATCGCAAGATTGGAACATTTGTCCCAACAATTCAAGTAAGCTTTTGATAAGCCGAGGATTTTGTTGCGCTTTTCGTGAGCTCCATGACTTGAAGCAAGTGCAGAAGAACTGTTGAACGATTCGAGATCAAGTTTTGGAACTTGATCAATTGTGCGGATCTGAGCATGATAGAACGTGTACGGCTGGCTTGTTGTGGCTAGCTCTTCACCTTGATTTGGCTAGCTTGGTGGAGGGATTTGTTCCCTCGACTGTGGAGGAGCCCTTGAGGATTGCACAATGATTTGAGAACTCATTGGGCGCAACACAATGTGTGTATCCTGTACCAACACCTATACCTGGAACTTCTTCACCATCCAATCATGTTCCAATGAAGTGGGTGCTGTCCATATGGAGGACAGTCTTCAGGCGCAGGAGGGGCCAAGGCCAATTTGCTGGTCAATGTGGTCGTGGTTGTGGTCATGGGCAGAACATTCAGTGTGAGTGCCGAGGTTGAGGACATGTTACACGAGCATGTGCAAATCGACATCAAATAGCCACCATCGAGACTATAGAAGAAGTTAAGATGCTTCCTTAGTTGGAATAGTGCATGGGGTGTCAAAGGACTGGTCGTCGGGGACTCCGTAGGCCAGATGTGGTGCTTCTTATAAAGCCTTGGTGGTCGCTAGGCATTGTGGATAGCATCCAATCCTAGGGGTCCGCACCGTAAGCTGGCCTTACCTTAGGAATATTGAAGGTGCTGAATGGCCTCTACTTGGATGCCGTGAGGGTCCATGTACAAGGGTGGGGGAGTTCTCCTAGAGCAATATGCCGCTTGGTGGCAGAGTACGTTGTTGGGCCTAGGAGTGAAGCAAGAGGAGAATCACCAGAGAGATGGTGAACAAAATGAACATGTATTTATATATATAGTGCCTACCTGAGTACAAACTACCTCAGGAAGGTGGAGCAAGATACAAGACGAAAACTATACTAGAAGGACCCCGACTCATTACCAACCTTCCTCTTATATAGTGGGTCACCTAGTGCTAGACCCTAGGTACATGTGGCACTCTCTCACTAGTATGCCATGTGACAAGTCCTGTCTATCACATTTTATGCACCTCCCTCAAGCATGCTATCTTGAGCACCTTTGGTAGTTGATCCGACGATTAGATCTATGCTTGGTTATGCCACCGCCTAACAGCTATCGGCAGTCCATACCTGCGTACCTTCCTTGCTCAGCGCTTCGTCTGTCGCTCATTCGCTTATTTGGTGGTGGTCAAACCACCGTCAACTAGGGACCCATGCATTAGGCACATTGCATCACCTCTGAAAAATTTGACTATGCGCATAGTCAACACTTCCTCGAAGCACCTTTGTTCTTCCATGCTTGTGCTGGTGTAGGGGACATGAGCATTTTATGTGTGTTTTCATGCATGGTAGAAGGAATTCTTGTTTCAGTCATAGTGGACTCTGATCCGGTATATCTTTTATTAATCATCGGTAGTTGAGTCCCTGCACTTGAACACAATACCTACTAAGCGGACTCTAAAGGTAGTGTTTACTATAAGAAGTTCTTTGCTTGATCACATCAAATTGCACATGTGCCTATGATGTTAGGAGGATACCATCATATACTTCTATTACGGGTGATGCCGAGCCAAGTCCATGACATCATTCTGGGTGTCAATTGGCTCCGTTTGGTTAGAGCAAGATGTGATTTTGAGATGTGCACGATGTCTATCCCAAGATGCCTCCCATTGTGGGCTACAAGACATGCACCGCAGCGACATTGCAAGGCATCGTGGCATCTAAGGAAGAGCCTTCTTCGGAGCAACGGGCCAAGGACATCAAGGACTTGTTGGCGAGATATCGAACCTATTCAAATCATTATAGGAGTTGTGAATCTTGTTGACTAATCGGCATCACATCCCAACTAGTACAACTTGCTCGATGAGGATGGGCCTCATGCACGTTCTCCAAAGGAGATGGATATCATGAATCGTTGCATGAAGGAGATACTAGAGTTGAAGGTGATATGTAGGTTCTGAAGTCCGTGGGCACCAGAACCACACCTAGTATCCACTACCGAGGGTGGATGATTTGGTCGATGCATTGGGGAACAACTGGTACTTCACTATCCTTGACATGGCTTTTAGCTATTGGCAGATCCCTATGGCTCTTAAAGATGCAGCAAAGACAACATTTTGAACACCATCGGCTTATACGAGTTTACGGTTATGCCATTTGGATTGGTTGGGGCCCCAACAACCTTCCAGCAGATGATGGAGGAGTTATTAGAGGGCTTTAAAGAATTTGCACGTGCGTATATTAACAACTTTCTTATTCACTCTATTACGTGGGAAGAACACCTTCAGCAGTTAGAATGGGTCCTGCAGCGATTGATGCAATACGGGTGAAGTTGAAAGAGCAGAAGTGCAAGTTTGGATGTACCTGCTCCTGAGTCAGTGGCGGAGTTGCAACGTTTTTTGGGAAAGGCAGCATACCTAGTGAGGTTTGTTTCGTGGTTCTCGGATTTGATAGCCCCATTGTGAGGATTGTTAAAATAAGGAGCTCGGTTCCTGTGTTCAAGAAGTGTCAGAAGGCATTTGAGAACGTTAAGGTGCTATTGGGATCTCCACCTTTGTTGCAGTATCTAGACTTTAACAAATCCTTTATTCTTCGGACTGATGCTTTAAATGTTGAGTTGGGAGCAAATCTGCTGCATGAGAGACTCCCGATGGTCAGTAGTACCCAATCACTTATGCAAGTTGGAGCCTTAGTGATGTGGAGAAAAACTATCCACCACGGATAAGGAATGCCTTGGCAATCATATGAGCCTTTCAGAAGTTCCAATGCGTATTACATGGCTTTGACTCATTGTTGAAAACTGATCATGCTGCAATCAAATCGTGCATGAAGAGTGAAATGTGACGGGGCGACTTCCACGTTGGGTTTTTTAATCCTGCAAAGGTATCAATTTCGGGTTCTTCATCGGCCAGGATCTAGCATGGGAGACTGGACACATTATCCAAGCTCCTTTGGCGGTGGCGCACCTGTGCATTGTTGCCGGATGCCCTCCTTGATCACGTCCTTCCTAGGTGGGAAGACATTGTGGAGGCCAAAAAGGCAAAGCGTGAATAAAAAGGTTGCGCAAAGTCTTGAGAGGTGATGTACCCTGCAAGGATCTTAACTTTCGTACATATGCACAGTCTTTGAGATTGATGGATGACATGCTTGTGTTTGTTGGAGACGGTTTTTGAGTGTCATGTGGTGGCACCACCAGTTTACATTAACTCCTGGTTGTAGTTATCGTTGGAATCCCATGTGTTCGGACATCAGGTTGTCATGAAAGGTCTTGAGAGAAATTTGGTAGCACTTGTATTGGTCCTGATTGTGGCAAGACCTGCATGAGTACATTCATATGTGTCCAGAGTGTCAATAGCATAATGTGTCCATACTTCCTCATGCTGTAGCCCTGGAACCAATTCGAGTTTCTCGTTGGTCGTCGGGGACTCCACAGGCCAGATGTGGTGCTTCTTAGGAAGCCTCGGTGGTCGCCAGGACGCTGTGGTAGCATCCAACCCGGCAAGCCGGCCTTACATCGGGAGTATTGAAAGGTGCTGAATGGCCTCTACCCGGACGTCATGAGGGTCCATGTATAGGGTGGGGGAGTTTGCCTAGGGTACCGCTGTGGTGGTTAGCAAAGTGCGTGGCTTAGCCTAGGAGCGGAGCAAGTGGGGAATCACCGATAAGATGGTGAATAGAATGAGCATGTATTTATATATATATAGTGCCTGCCTGAGTACAAACTACCTCCAGTAGTGGAGCAAGATACAAGACGTAGACTTCCTAACCAAAAGACCCTGACCCACTACCAGCCTTCTGCTTATATAATGGGTCACTTAGCGCTAGACCCTAGGTATAGGTGGTACTTACTGGTCTACCAACTTGTAACAGAGTCCTGTTTGTCTCATTTATGCACCTCCCTCAGCGTGCTATCCTGCGTACCTTGGTAGTTGATCTGGACAATCGGATCTATGCCCAGTTATGCCGCCGCCTGACATTGGTCGCTTTATCCAGGATCTAAGTTTGTGTATCTGCTAGTCCTTCTTTGCTATGGCCTGGCTACAGGTGTGCTGGTCGTCATTGAGTAGCCCTAGGAGGGTTTTGCACTCACTGTATAACCTCCGGAATTTCATTGTCCTCGTCGCTCTAGAGTTCCCAAGCGTCCTTCTTCCTTTTTAATGTTATCATACACAGTTAGCCCCCTTGACATAGCAATTCCTTAGCCTTTTGGGTATCCTCCTGTACTTCTTGCCATTGTTCCGTGAGCTCCGCCACTATGGCATTGTGTTCTTCCGCCACAACTGGGAGATTGAGGTTGTCATATACCGCATTGCTTCCTTTAGCTAGTTGAAGGTCTCCGCAAGCTTGGTGTAGATCGTGGAGGCCCATCGTCTGTTAGCCTGGAATTGTCGTAATTAGCCTTTGACTCATCCTCGAACTTGCCTCCCTTTTCTCCCTGGCCATGTCCGATTGATTGCTTGGTGTTTTGGACGGGGATTCCGGTGGTAGCCGGGATCCTATAGCCAGGGGAATCACGTGTATGGGTTTCGACGTCCCATGCTCTGGTGATTCCTGGTCAGGGAAGGGGCTACCCTCCGCCTATTCCTTTATTGACCCCAGGGGTCCTGGCTGCTCCCTACTGTCAAGCCACGATCCAAGAGCAAGGAGGCTGACTTCAGGAGCAAGACAAGGACTAGGAATAGGATAGGAGCAGGACAGGAATCAGGAGCAAGACAGGAGCAGATATGAACTAAGAGCAAGACAGGAGCATGATAAGAACTAGGAACAAGACAAGGAGAGAACAGGAAGTAAGGAGCAAGACAAGAACAGACAAGACAGATTGATCATAGAAAGACTAGTGTTGATAGTAACTGATTGTACAACAATTAGGTCGGAGCTTTTACGCTCACAACTCCAATATGGTCATGAGCCTAATCTAGTCATGAGCTAAAAATGGTGACCCTTATCCTGTAGGCATATCCTGTAGCATATCTTGTAGGCATATCCATAGGAATATCCTATAGGCATATCTTATAGGCATATCCTGTATCCCATATCCTGTATCTAGAATCCTGTATCTAGAATCCTGCATTCTGTATCGGGTTGTGACAGCACTCCTCCCTAAGGACGAGTTCCACGAGTTTTGGAACCTGATTTAGCAGGATAATGCCGATGGAAGGCAGCAACTTGAAAGAAGCATGGAGTAAGTTGGATGCAGGTTCCAGTGCGATCGATAGGCAAATAATCTTTCCAATCCACCAAGTATTGAAGTTGGCGCGATGAAAATGAAAATCAAGGATGGCTGCAACTTCGTACTCAGGTTCATAGTTAATGACCACAGGAGGGGGAGGAGGAGAAGCACGACTAGGAAGAGAAGAAGGATGATACGGCTCCAACAAGGAAGTGTGAAACATAGGATGAAGTTTCACCGTAGATGGTAACTCAAGTCGGAAAGCTACACGATTGACCTCAATCGCAATACTATGAGGGCCCAATCGTTGAAAATCTAACTTAGAAGAAGGCCTGTTGGTGCAAATATGCCGACGAATAAGCCACACGAGATCACCAATCTTGTATGCAGGTGCCGGCTGATGATGAACATCAGCATGATGCTTGTACCGTTCCTGTGTTTGCTGAAGATGAACTCGGAGATCATCCTGTACCTAACGAAGATGCTGGAGACGATCCTATATTACAGGAGGGAAAAGGAGAAACAGGATAGCAAAGTTAAAACGTGGATGGTAGCTTGTGAGAGCAAAGAAAGGTGTCTGGCTTGTAGATGCATGAACAAAGTTGTTGTAGGCAAACTCCACCATTGGAAGAAGGTTCAACTAGTTGTCCTGTTGGTAATTGATGAAGCAGTGAAGATATTGCTCCAAGGTCTGAATTGTGCATTCGGATTGCCCATCAGTTTATGGATGAATATCTGGAAAAAAGATTCGCCTTGACTTGTAACTTTGGAGAAACTCTCGCCAAAATTTGAACATGAATTGTGGGCCTCGATCAGAAACAATGCTCTTATGAAGACCATGATGCAAGTTGTAATTAAAATGGGCATGGCTATAGTCCCATTTCCTAATAATTAGCAATTTTAGCTATTTAATTAGCATTTTCTAATATTAAAGGAATATTCTTTAGAATATAATACTTGAAAACAGAATATTCTTTAGAACTTCAATAAATTATAACATTCATTGAACAAAAATTAATACATTATAAAAGTGAAAGCATTAAATTATATATATATTGCCTAATATAACAATTAAGGAAGAGCATAAGAGGTTCATTATATATAATTGATGTTGTTATTAAAATATTAATATTTAAATATAACATTATTAATTAAAATTTGTAGTAGTAATAATATATATATAATATACAAATCCGATAATAATATAGTCAATCTTCCATATCGTTTTTAAAATTTATATAGTTAAGTAAACAATTTGGTACTATTATTAAAGATTATAATAATTATGAATATTAAATATATGATATTTTATAATTTTGTAATTGCTTTAAGCTTCAGAAAACATACATTACCTTGCAGTTTTGTTAATCGTGACTTTATTAATGCTTCTTGACATTTACCCATATCGAATGGATTTAACATTTATAAAACATGCTGGGTCTTTTTGATTGAGAAACCATGTTTTCTCTAACATCCATTATATCTTTTCGCTCTCCTTCTCGTGTCGCCTTTTTTGTGGTTTTGAACCATGCAACCTTAACCATATTATTTTTTGTGATTACTTCAGGTGTGTCGATAATTTGACCCATCCAAATAAGCTGATTATATGATGCATCTGGAGAAATGAGAACCATCATTAGTTTTTGAAGATCCTGGCAACAATCAAAGTATACTTTAGGTTTTTGGTTCCTTGTCCAACAAAGTGTGGGGTTTGCACTTCCACATCACTACTGGCTTCTATGTCGTCTGTGCTCAGTGATGTCATTTCAATCTCCTCTCGCCACCTTGTTTTAGCCAAAAGGGTGTTGCAATTCTATACTTGTGGCAGTAGGCCCTTCTAACTTTCAAATAATAGTCTCCCAATAGTCGATCACATGCTATATAGTTCTGAGTAACCAGTTCCTTATCAGAATTCTTTGGCATCGATTTTTAAACCCATGCCACATATTTTTTGATGCCATCAATAATAACTTCTTGTTCCTTGAGCTGGGCACTCAATGGAATAGGGTTTGGTTGTCCTTTTGAGAGAAGTGGCTTTCCATTCTCTCCACTTTTGAAGAGCATTAACCCTTCTTTTGGTAACCACTCCTGCTCTGATGGCCGTAACTTGTACTGCATAATAGGTATACCATCTAGTATGGAGAAAAAGAATTGTAGCGGCACAAGGTGACCAACTAAAGAATCACTCCCGCTCTTTTATATACTCCTTGAGAAATTTTTTGAAGTCTAGCACCTCAATCACAAGCAAAGCACAACTTTTTTTGGAGATGCAGTTTTCAAAAAGATTCATCATATGTGGTAAGGTAAGTGCACTTGTCCTTTTTGTAGAGTTGGAGACCTTGCTGAAGAACGCATCAATATCTTCATGAGTGTGACCAACCATAAAAAACTGAGCGTGATTGTCTCAAACACACATTTGGCAACAAGCATTGACAAGTATGCTAGCACATATCTAGAAAATAGAAGTAAGTATGAGCTTGAGAAACCCTTAAGTAAAATGATTTACCTATTTTTGTTCTCGCCTACACAATTATCCATCTGTAAAAGCAAATGACGAGGAAGCTTATTTGATGTTGGGACACATGTACACTATTTGAGCTAGATCCCCTACTGAACCTGAACTCTCAACAAGGCCATCTATTTTTGTGCAGGCTGCTGACAATGCCTCTCATATTCCCAAGTAGCCTTAAGTGCAAGACGTGTTCATGAGAGCATTATGTAAAGGTTGAAGGTGTTGTTTCTTCACTTGAGATCACTGATAGGACGTGTCTGTGAGTGGGCTTCAAGGTTTCTGAAACACATGGCCAACGTTCCAATAGTGAAATTGGAGTTGCTAGACCAATGTGGAAGTGAAAAGTGTTCATATGACTCACAACCGTGTCCATGTGTTAGCACACATGTCAATAAAATCGGAAGTTTCATGACATTTTCAAGGCACTTTGGTATTGCAACGAGCTTTGGAATGCTGGTCTTTGAATGATCCATCTGTCATGGATCAAGCACAGGTACTCGGATGGGCTTGACACAGAAAGCAATGCAGTGTGCATAGTACTGAGACCGGCAAGTTTGTTATGCAATCATGTGGGTCTCCATCTTCTTTTGAATGGCAGTGATCTCCACCAACGTTTTTTTGCACAAGCCTCTGCAGCCTTCAATGATGTACAATGTCACACTTGGAAAAGCTAGAGTGTTTTGCAATATCCACATCCTTAAAATGAGTATTCCATATGTTGTTGAAGGTACGTGCAGATTGCTTGCAGCCCCATCAAGCTGAGGCACTTGTTCACATGTTCACACAGCTTCAATTGAGTGTAGATCGAAGCAAAACCTTGAGATTTTCCTAACCCCTGAATTTGTGAGGCATCCTGTCTGCATTTGCTTCCACAAAAGCCTTGAGTATCTCTATGACTGCCATAATTGAGAGCGGGTTTTGACCAAGCGAGTGTTCCATGTACTGAGGTTCGCACTCCATCTAGCCACTCATATGCACGTTGTAACTAAAGTGGGCATGATACGTGAAAATGGGAATATAAAATAAATTACTAATTAATACTTAAGTTTTAATTATTAATTAATCATTTAATTAATATGTAATTAAGCCTTAAATATTAATTAATTAATTAATTAATCCTTCAATAACCTTACTTAGTAAGGAATATTCCTAAAATATCTTAGAATATTCATATTATTCTAAAAATAGTTTACAATAATGAAGAAATACTATCAAACATAATTACAAATGAAATCATTTTCTTATCAACATGTTAATTTTTTTATAAATACTTTCTTTCTATCATACAAAGAAATCTTTTCATTTTGTCTAAATCATCACTCTCCGGATTAATCAAATCATTTTGGTCAATATCTTGATGTTGTTGCCACCACTTAACACTCTCACGAATGCAATTGGGAGTTGCCATCCTTGTTAATACATAAGATGTGATAAGAGAAGGTCTGCATAAAGGCTCATCTAAAAACTGACGTTCCTTAAGAATAATATTATAAAGCGCCCGGTTGCTATCCTTCATTTTATAAAATTCAATATCACGAGAAAGAAAAGCTTCAGGAAATGTATGATACGGTGGATACTGCTCACAAAAATTTTCGAGATTCTTCTTTCTGAGGCACGTATCCAAGTAGTTCACTAGCTCATCCATGATATCGATATCAGAATATGGATCGAAAGTGATTGGATGAATACAAGCAATGTTTTGGTTGAGCATAGCCTTCTGAGGAGAGTCGTCTACTACTAAGATATGTGCATTCTTCGTTATCCTTAAGCGACTGATCTCCCCATGAGTCCCAATTATTCTTTCATTCTTGAAGAAGTATGGCTTGCTTTCCTTTCCTATATTGTGAAATTCGAGAGGTTTATAACACATTCGCTGGTCAAAAATCCAATCTTTACGAATCACCTCTTCTGCAACACTACAATGTTTCTTAAGTAAACTCAACAGCGGTGTTAAGTTATGAATCTGCATGCATGACCAAATCCCCACAAGCGCACCCATCTCCTTAAGCTTTTGAAAGAGACGATCCAACCCTGGACGAAAAATAATATCATATCGAAATTTACCATGACAAGGAATGAAATCTCCTTGTTTGATTTCTGTTTTTCTATCCTCGGGCCTTTGTCGATGAAGCAGAACACCATTGACATCCAACAACACAATATGGCCATGAGTAACGTGAGATAGCGTTGCCTCTTGAATACTTTGCAAATCACTTGTTTGCTCCCTTTCACATTTATCCGTTGCCACTATTTCGTTGCCTATCCCTTCATCATTTAATTGTACATCATCCTTACAAGATTCAGATATTGCATGCGCTGAAGAAATTGATTTCGGAACTGAAGCCAATAAAAATGATGATGCAAAAACTGAAGTGGCCCCCATGGTAACGATGTTTTGAGCTGCATTATTATCCATTTCCTGCATGAACTCTGTCATTCTGACATGTGGCACAAAAATTGTCGCCAAACCCCTCTCTTACCTCATGGCAATGCTGAAAATCCATGTTCTCAATTATTTCATTACATCTGCAAAATGATAATTAGCTGACCTTAAAATTATCAAGGTATATTATTTACCTTGTTAATGTGTGACCCATGTTTGAACTAAAAGCTTCATTAATCCTTGAGAATTTATTTTCTGTACAAATATAAAAGAAATATACAAAAATGCCTTATGTTACACTCATTTACAACTATTCATCACTTATCAATTCATTATCAATTCTTCTTCGCTATTACCTTCTGAATGAGGCGAAGAAGGTCTAAGCCGCTTGTGAGATGGTTCAAGATCTTCTGCATCTTCTATTGATGTTTCCATGGGTCCTGGAGTGTGCGAATGTTCTGTACTCCTCGAGATAACTTCCGGTCTAATATCTGATTGATGTTCGTTCTCAGACTCCGAGATTGAACCAGATTCACCTTCAGAGCTATCGCACTTATCTGGAGGGAACTTTCTCAAATACGCCTTTATGGAATCGTTGGGGTACTCAGTTGAGACCCAATCTATCCACTTGTTCAGGTCCTCAACCATGGTCTTATCCTTCTCAACGGCAAACACACATGTATGCCGAAGGTAACACTCCTTCAAGACGGACCCCCTAGTGCAGTAGTCAAAAACCCACGCATCACTGTGAGGACCCCTGATCAAGTTGACGATGCTCCGTGCCGCTTGACTTGTAATGTTTGGATAACGTACATTGCCGAATACGTCACTCATACCTATCGGTGTATCGGATGGAGGTTCAGGGCCGTTGGAGTGCAAACAGATGCCTGGCCAGTCATTTGGAAGCTTGAAATTGTTTGGCGCATTCCTAACAACCAAGTGAACAACAGTATCAATGCACTTGGGATTAGCATCGTTCATATAAAATCCTGTCCAACGATGTCTATTCTTCTTGGCGAAGGCGAAGGCAAAAGTATCGGTGACATGAGCAAGAATCAAGAAATAAATACCTGAAAAAGTAGGTATCAGTGAAGAGCGCAAGCATGAATTCAATAATAAATACCTTCTATGTATATGCTTGCACGGCTAAGTTTCTCCACCAGATCCTCTAGTGCCCTATCTGTCGAAAGATTTTTTGACACCCGCCGATCCATCACGAACAATTGAAACGGTTTCCTACAAGCAGTGATGTTACCCCATAAAGTCTCCGAATCTAACAACAAACATCTGTAGGGCTTGTCGTGATTCGTAGCATCCTCCTTTATAAGGTTCAATTCGGTTCTCCGCTGCTGAAGGACTGCCATAAGAGAAGGCGTCATCCCAATGTTCTCCTTTTTGGCGTTGGCGTGCAATAGATTCTTGCCCAGATCTTCCGATTGGTTCACCCATTCGACAAGCATATCATCGTTCGTCACATGCAAATATTTGCTAACCTCTTCATATGTTGAAGTCGAGGTCCAACCCAGTTTGTGGCAGTGTATTCCCAACCACTCCTTGAAATGCCTGACCGTCTTCAACTCCATTGCCTTGAGATGAAAAGGAGAGGTTGGGCTGCTGTTATTGATTTGTAGTTTGCCATCGATCACCAAATCAGCCAAGACTTCCATCTCCTCCATCGTTGTTCCATTTAAAGGCTTCAACCATGTGAGCTTGAAATCGTTGTCTACATCCTTTGTAGATTGAACAGACTTAGCCTTCGGCGTCTTACTGGGTTTCTTTGCAGACTTTTCTGAGGGCTCCCCTTCACTTGTCTGCTTCTTCTTCAGTGTTCCTTTTGAAAAGGATTCCATAATCCCCAACCATTTGGCAAAGATCCTATCTTCGGGGCAAGAAATCAACATCATCAGAAATGATGTTTCCTTCCCGCCCACCTGGGCAAAATCAACTGCTGCAATTTCTTCAACTCTCTGAGGAAAAAGACAGATTAATATACCGGCGAGATAAATCCCGCCCAAACAATTTGCTTACCCGGTATTCCGCAGATTGTGTATTCCCTGCGGTAGCTCTTTGTGGTCGCTGAAGAGATTCCCACACGGCTCGCGTGTGTTTAAACTTCTCCCATATTTTGCTGTTGTAGTGGTTTGGTGTCGGCAGCGTCCCATTCCGCCGATAACTTATGGTACTGCTCGATTGTGAGATTCGGCTTAGCTAAAAACGCCGATCTTTTTGTCAGCTTCTCACGGGTATGCTCGGAAAGTTTTGTTGCCATCGTTCCTTTGTTGTGTTCTTCGAGAAGTCGTTGGGCTGCCGTTATTGTGTGCTGGCCACTAATGATGTAGTACTTGATAGATCTTTTATTCTCCGTCTGAATCTTCATGAGTTGTTCTGGTGTTGTGATCCAGACTTTGTCAGCACCCTTCCTTCTTTCATAGTATGGACACAAAACAGCATTATGTGGAACGGTATAAGAATTGTCGTCCTTCATCTTCTCCATGAGCTCAGCTACACGTTCCTGGTTGAGTGGCCTGTAATTGAAGTTTGGGTTGACGCTGCAATATTTAACCCTACAAGGATAAATCTTATCATCCAACATCATTTCCTTGTGACTTATTGCAGCATGAGATGCCACAGGTGCAGCTGACAAAACGATTGATGATTTTCTTTTGCGATCCGAATCAACATGTGTGATCCCCGACTGCAGCTGTTCTAGTGTTCTCGGCACACTGCTCCAGCTCCCGAAGCTTCCTAAGCAAATTGAACGTGATCTGTAGAGAACCTGAGACCGAGCCACCTTCTCAATCTCCCTTATGATGTCGCTGTGTTCTTCTTCAATGTCAAGAGGGAAGATTGCTCCACTTGCTGATTTTCTGTATTGTGAAACAATATCTCCTGACAATACACCTACTCGATGAGTCTGAAGATCTTCGAAGTAGACATCCAGATGGATCCCCTCCATAGATGGGCTTTCGTTGAGTTGAAGAAGAACTCCAAGGTCAACATCATTAGTGAACACGTGAACGTCATTATCCACAAGTCGACAAAACCACCCGAGATTAATGTTGTAACTGACGACCTCTGGATCCGAGAACGTGACATTGGATGGAACAAGGCATATCTGTCGAGCATCGTCCAATCTGGGTTCGCAGCCTGCTTTCGGGTGCTTGACTAGCGAATCAACTTTCCATTGTTTTACTTGTCCATGAGATGTGACAGAGGTTAATTTGACAGCAGCCATGGTTGCTCCAATGCGCTTCCCATTTATCTTAAAATATGGCCAAGTTGATTCCAGAATCCCCCTGCCCATCTCTTCTCCTGCTCTTGACTTTAATGTCACCTCAATTCCACATCTGAATACAAAAATGATTAGTTCAAGTATCCGAGTATAACAGATTTTATTTTAATTCTTACCCAGAATTTGACGACGACTCCATACTAATGACTCGATCTCCTTGTTTGATCAAATCGTCCTTCTGCAAAATAATACACTATAAATATAAATTATATAAAAACGCACACACACTTGTATAAACCCGAATATACAAAAATAATACACAGAGAGAAGTAGACGTAATTAACTGTCCGAAGCTCACATTTGTGTTAGTGCAAAAGAAAGATAACATTTCGTTTTAGAACCACCACAAATGTGAGCTCTGGACAGTTTTACATAGATTCCTAGCTTTTACTCGAAATAATATGAAGAGATGATAAAAGTAAATAAAATGAGATATGCAACTTATATATACTAATACACATATATATTCACATGGAAGGTGCGGCGGGATTAATCTCGCCACCCCTTCAATGCCTCCTGAAAGAGTGGGCGGGATTAATCTCGCCACCTTTCTGGAGGCCTTGAACGGGAGTGCGGAATTAATCTTGCCACCCTTCTCGGTCTCAGAGAGAACTGGGCAGGATTTATTTCTCACACCCCTTCAGTGACTCCAGAAAGGAGGCGGGATTAATCTCGCCCACCATGTAAGGGATGGTTAAATGAATCTCGCCACCCTTCCCAGTCCCCTCCATTGGTATGTTGTAAACCTTCTACGTCTTAGACAGAAACGTTTGGGATTGGTCCAACTCACCAATGGAGGAAAAAGGGAAGGGTGGCGAGATTCATTTCTCCAACAGGCATTGAAGACTCGGCGGGATTAATCCCGCCGCCCAGGGCCTTCACTCGATCCCTATGCGGCGGGATTAATCCCGCCGGACGCCAATTCCCTGCGCGGAATCGGGCGGGATTAATCCGCCGCCTAGGCACTTCAGGCAGGCCAATGGCGGCGGGATAAATCCCGCCCGATTTCGCACAGGGCATTGGCGTTCGGCGGGATTAATCCCGCCTCCCAGGCCCTTCACTCGGGCCTTAGTCGGCGGGATTAATCCCGCCGAACGCCAATGCCCTGTGCGAAATCTTGCGGGATTAATCCCGCCGCCTAGGCCCTTCAGGCAGGCCAATGGCGGCGGGATAAATCCCGCCCGATTCCGCGCAGGGCATGCGTACGCGGCGGGATTAATCCCGCCCACCATGTAAGGGATGGTGAAATTAATCCCACCACCCTTCTCGGTTCCCTCCATTGGTATTTTGTAAACCTTCTCCGTCTCAGACAGAGTTAGTGGGATTGATTCAACATACCAATGGGGTAATGAAGGTTCGGGATTAATCTCGCCACCGGGTAATGAAGGTTCGGAGGCTAATCCCGCCGCCCTCTCGTAAATCATGCGCTCACACATATATATTGGCTGCGGCATTTTTGAACAGGGATGGGTGGGGGCGGGATTAATCCCGCCGCCCAGGGAATTCACGCAGGACATGAACGGCGGGATTAATCCCGCCGCCCTCCGCGAAGGGCATGAGCGTGGGGCCGGATAATCCCGCCGTTCATGTCCTGCGTGAATTCCCTGGGCGGCGGGATTAATCCCGCCGCTCTACGACAAACCGAAGAGCGGCGGGATTAATCCTGCCGCCCATTCCCTGTAAATGCCCTGCGCGGAATCCGGCGGGATTAATCCCGCCCATTAGAACCTTCACACAGGCCATTGCCGGCGAGATAAATCCCGCCGCATTCCGCGCAGGGCATGGATGAGCGGCGGGATTAATCCCGCCGCCGAGGCCCCTCACGCAGGCTATGGGCGGCGGGATTAATCCCGCCGCTCTTCGGTTTGTCGTAGAGCGGCGGGATTAATCCCGCCGCCCATAGCCTGCGTGAAGGGCCTCGGCGGCGGGATTAATCCCGCCGCTCACCCATGCCTGAAGGGCCTCGGCGGCGGGATTAATCCCGCCGCCATGGCCCCAACTATATAGCGGCGGGATTAATCCCGCCGCTCGAGGGGCTTAGCGAGATAAAAACACACACATATATATATGTGTGTGTATATATATATATATGTATGTATGTATGTATGTATAGGAGTGTACGTGTGTGTGCAAGAGATAGATAAATAAATAAACTTATACAGTACTGGTACACCTAATATATGTGTGTACATAGGTATATATATGTGTGTATATGTATATCGTGTGTATGCGTGTGAGCGAAACAAATAAAATCATACAGATAAACAAACACACACACACACATATATATATACACAGGAGTGTGCGTGTGTGTGCAAAAGATAAAACTAATAAATAAATAAAATTATACAGATAAACACACACATATATATGTGTGTATATAGATATATAATCTATAGAGAAAGAGAGAGAGTCTGTGAATATATAAGCATATATATAAACTAGTGTTGTATGTATGTATATATGTATATAGGTATATATATATGTGTATATGTATATTGTGTGTATGCGTGTGTGAGCGAAACAAATAAAATCATACAGATAAACAAACACACACACACACACATATACATACACAGGAGTGTGCGTGTGTGTGCGAGAGATAAAACTAATAAATAAATAAAATTATACAGATAAACACACACATATATATATGTGTGTATATTATGAATATATAAGCATATATATAAACTAGTGTTGTATACTATTTGTTAATATGCATTGATTATATATATATATATATATATATATATATATATCTGTGTGTGTGTGTGTGTGTGTGTAAAGCAGTGCGCGTGTGTGTGGGAGAGATAGATCAATAAAAAAAAATTTACAGATACTGGTACACATATATATATATATATATATATATATATATATATGTGTGTGTGTGTGTGTGTGTGTGTGTGTGTGTGTGTGTAAAGCAAGATCAATAAAAAAAATTTACAGATACTGGTACACATAATATATGTATGTATATATGTATATAGGTATATATATATATATGTGTATATGTATATCGTGTGTATGCGTGTGTGAGCGAAACAAATAAATCATACACACATATACATACACAGGAGTGTGCGTGTGTGTGCGAGAGATAAAACTAAGAAAAAAAATTATACGCACACTCCTATACATATATACATACATACACACACACACACACACACAGATCTCACCTGTGTGCACAGCCGCCGCCGCCGATTTCACAGCCGCCGCCTCTTGAAACCCTAAGAATATACCTAAACCCTAAAGGAATTAAATATATATATCAACCCTAATAGAATATTCCTTCTGAGAATATACTTAAACCCTAAAAAGAATAAAATATAGATTCGCCCTAAACGAATATTCTTTCATTATATTATTAGCGCGTGCGTGTGTGGGTGTATCACATACACCTCAAAAATATAAATCATGCAGGGATTTAACATGTGTGTGTCCATGAGAGTGTTAAAGTTTCATGTGTACACATTGCATATATTAATACACATAATATATACATACACACGTGTATACACACAGACATACACACATATTACATGGGTTTAGGGTTTAGGGTTTAGGGTTTTGGATTTAGGATGGATCATGCATGGTGTGTATGTATGAGAGAAGAGAGAGTGTTGAAAAATTATTTTTGTACACATTGCATATATTAGTACACATATATACTTACACATATTATACACAGATATACATACATAGTATATGAGAGAAGAGAGACAGTACATATTAATATGGATCATGCATGGTGTGTATTATACACACAGACATACATACATATTAGTACATAATATTAGAGAGACCGAGTACATATTATAGATCATGCATGGTGTGTATGTTTGAGAGAAGAGAGACAGTACATATTAACATGGATCATGCATGGTGTGTATGTATGAGAGAGAAGACAGAAAGTACACATATATACATACAGAGTACACATATATACATGCACACGTGTATACACACAGACATACATACATATTACATGAGTAAATTCATTGTGTTACATATTAGGGTTTAGGGTTTAGGGTTTAGGGTTTAGGGTTTGCTCCCAACAAGCTTAATATAAATATTACACATGTAAATTCAATGTGTTACATATACACAGATTGAGTACATATATCATACATGCGTTGAACATGATGTTTTCAATAAAGAAGCAACATATTTCTTCAGTTTGGTTTAGGGTTGTGCATGTGTGTGCATATGTGTTTTTGTAAGTTCTTGTAATGCGTGTGTAAATTTATGATTGTGTTTATATATGTGTGCAAAACAAACATCGAATAATTAAGAAAATAAAATTAATAAACACACTAGGAACATATTTTAAATTATACATAATAATATATGATTTTATCTAATATATAGCCATATATAGTTTTAATAATATATATTAATTTAATATTGATAAAAAGGTTTAACATTGAAATATTCTTGAAATAATAAGAAATTAATTGAGAAAATCCCATTAATATATACAAATGTAAATTAAGTACTCAAATAATTAACTAAATTAATTATCATAATCATGTTTAATATTGGAATATTCTTGGAATAATAAGAAAATAATAAAGAATATCCCATTAATATAAAGAAGATTAATTACTCAAGTAATTAAGGAAATGATATTAATATATATATTATTAAAACTATATATGACTATATATTAGATAAAATGATGTATTATTATGTATAATTTAAAATATGTTCATAGTGTGTATTAATTTAATATTGATAATAAGGTTTAACACATGAATATTCTTGAAATAATAACAAATTAATTGAGAAAATCCCATTAATATATACAAATGTAGAATAATTACTGCAATAATTAAGAACAAGACTAATTTAATTATGATAATCAGGTTTAATATTAGAATATTCTTCAAATATTAATAAAATATTAAAGAATATCCCATTGATACTAGGAAATGAAAACTAAATACTCGAGTAATTAAGAAAATAATAATAATAAACAGACTATGAATATATTTTAAATGATACATAATAATATATCAATTTATTTATTGTATAAGTATATATTTATATATATATATATAATATAAATATACTTGAATACTAAGAATGTAGAATATAGTCTAAAATTTCGTAATATTAAACAGCTTGAATCACTTGAATAACATTAAATGCAATTTTAAAATACTCATTGGAACTGGAGAGTATATATGTCAGAGTGTCGGATATTTGTGTCAACTCATCTTAAATTTTATTTTCTGTTCTTTTTAAAAAATTTGAATTTCTGACATATGTATTGTCGGTCTGACATATAAATTTGAAAATGCATTTAATTTCCCACTCAAATTCAGATCTGGTTCTTTCTCCGGCAAGGGTTTCTTCATTTCTGTATTTTTCACTCTTTAGATCTTCTTTTTTCTTCATAGTGATCATCTCAGGAGCGAGATTAAATTGGGTGCTATTCTTTATAGGAAAGCACGGCGCCTTCAGTGCTGTTTACAAGTAAGTATTATAAACAAATTTAAAAATACTTATTAAGATTCACTCTCTTACATTCTCTCTTAAAATTACAATTTAGGGGTTTAGAAATGCATTAGGATTATAATATATTCCGTTAGGGATTTATCACGTTTAAATATCCTTTTAACTTAATATTCTAGGTTAACCGGGGCGGCGGGATTAATCCGGCCATTTCTTTTTCGCCTCTTTGAAGAAGTGGCGGGATTAATCCCGCCACCATCTCCCGGGCAATGCTTCTCCGCCACTGAAAAAGAGTGGCGGGATTAATCCCGTCGATAACCTTCTCAACTGATGAAGAGTTACCAGAATTTATTAGAAAGAGTTGTCGGCGGGATTAATCCCGCCAACCATTTTAGGAGGCAGGGAAGGGGTGGCGGGATTAATCTCGCCACCACTTCACTGTTTTAAAGATTTGGGGACAGGATTTATCCCGAGATCTCTTTGAAATCATAGTTTTGGAGAGAGTTATGTGCGGATTTAATCCCGCCACCCATTCCCCGTCGTAAGAATTGTGGGCGGGATTAATCCCGCCTTGGACTCCCTCCGACAAGGAAGAGCCGGCGGGATTAATCCCGCCGCCTCTTCCTCCGACGAGGAAGGGAGTCCGGCGGGATTAATCCCGCCGACTCTCTCCGGCGAGGATGAGTCGGCGGGATTAATCCCGCCGGACTCCCTTCCTCGTCGGAGAGAGTCGGCGGGATTAATCCCGCCGGACTCCCCCGAGGAGGAGAGGCGGGATTAATCCCGCCGGACTCTCTCCGAAGGGGGAGTCGGCGGCGGGATTAATCCCGCCGGACTCTCCTCGTCGGAGAGAGTCGGCGGGATTAATCCCGCCGGACTCCCCCGAGGAGGAGAGCGGCGGGATTAATCCCGCCGGCTCTTCCTTGTCGGAGGGAGTCCAAGGCGGGATTAATCCCGCCGACTCTCTCCGAAGGGGTTGAGTCGCGGCGGGATTAATCCCGCCGACCGTTCCTCGTCGGAGGGATTCGTGGGCGGGATTAATCCCGCCCATCAGTTGTATTAATCAAACATGAGATATTATCTCTAAACATAATTATGTATTATTGCATATGCATATTATTAAGTAACCGTAATTCAGATTTCTTAAAAATATTGCATAAACAGATATCATAAATAATACAATTATTTATGTGCAGGACAATATGTTTAATACTGGAGATAAAGTATGTCTTCTTCGGAACAACGAGATAGTTGGCACTGGAACTGTGGAAGTTCGAGATAATAATGCATCATGTCACAATATTTCCCAAGGATCTTGTGTGTACGTATGGGTGAACACCATTTTCAAGCATGTTGAGGTTCTGGGAATGGAATTTGAGGAGGGTTCTCCTGTATTGTGGAATTTGGATGAAGTCAAGGCTGACACAAAATATGCAGAGTCACAAACAAATAGTAGCACGAGTTTACCAGATGATGGCTTGCCTGCTGTGATGGATGAGGTGATTCTCTTTCTTCGTGAGATTGAAGTCGGAAGAGGCATCATCACAGCTATAAATCCAATGGAAGCAGTGTCAGAAGAGAAACTAGGGTCCGACTTCGTGGGTGTAGTTGTGACAGAGGTTTCACCTAATGGCACATTGTATCCTGGATCCCTCGTGAGGTGGCGAACATCTGAATTAAGACGGCAAGATGGTTCAACATATTCTGGGTTGGATTTCAATAATAACAACCCGGAAGAACAACTCATATTTGAAGAGGTTCCTTGCATTGGTCCTATTGTAAGAAAAAGGCGATTCATGGGTTGTAGATCTTCCCCTGCAAGTTTCAGCAAGAGGGTAAAGATGGATCCTACATCTTCCGAAAGTGTTACGAGCATTTCCACGATTGACTGTTGCAAGAAGAAGTGTTGTCAGATGGCAGACCGGAATGAAATTACCCAATGTAGACATGTCTTTCGTATGCTCACCCAAAAGCAAAGGCATGAGTTTGTATATGCTGCACTAACTGGGTTATTGATGGAATGGCCTCGGAACACAGGTTATCAGAGTACATCCATGGTATTTAATAAGGTGGCCATCTGCTTCAAAGCTTGGTACAGTATATACGGGATCCCAAAGACCACGTTCTACCGTCGGAGGGATGAGTGGCTAGATGGAGCGCGAACCTCAGTTCATGGGAACACTCGCTTGGTCAAAACCCGCTCTCACATCATGGCAGCCATAGAGATACTCAAGGCTTTTGTGGAAGCAAATGCAGACAGGATGCCTCACAAATGCCGAACCACAAATGCAGGGGTCAGGGAAAATCTCAAGGTTTTACCTTCAATCTACACTCAATTGAAACTGTGTGAACATGTGAACAAGTGCCTCAGTTTGATGGGGCTCCAAGCAATCTGCACTGGTACCTTCAACAACATATGGAATACTCATTTTAAGGATGTGGAGATTGCAAAACACTCTAGCTTTTCTAAGTGTGACACTTGTACATCATTGAAGGCTGCAGAGGCTTGTGCAAAAACCTTGGTGGAGATCACTACCATTCAAAGGAAGATGGAGGCCCACATGATTGCACAACAAACTTGTCGGTCTCAGTACTATGCACACCGCATGCTTTCTGTGTCACGCCCATCAGAGTACTGTGCTTGATCCATGACAAGATGGATCATTCAAAGACCAGCATTCCAAAGCTCTTTGCAACACCAAAGTGCCTTGGAAATGTCATGAAACTTCCGATTTCTTTAACAGGTGTGCTAACACATGGACACGGTTGTGAGTCATATGGACACTTTTCACTTCCACATTGGTCTAGCGACTCCAATTTCACTATTGGGTCGTTAGCCATGTGTTTCAGAAACCTTGAAGCCCACTCACAGACAACTCCTATCAGTGATCTCAAAGTGAAGAAACAACACCTTCAACCTTTACATAATGCTCTCATGAACACGTCTGCACTTGAGGCTACTTGGGAATATGAGAGGCATTGTCAGCAACCTGCACAAAAAACAGATGGCCCTGTTGAGAGTTCAGGTTCAGTGGAGGGATCTAGCTCAAATAGTGTACATGTGTCCTCAACATCAAATAAGCTTCCTCGTCATTTGCTTTTACAGATGGATAATTGTGCAGGCGAGAACAAAAATAGGTAAATCATTTTACTTAAGGGTTTCTCAAGCTCATACTTACTTTTATTTCTAGATATGTGCTAGCATACTTGTCAATGCTTGTTGCCAAAGGTGTGTTTGAAACAATCACGCTCAGTTTCCTTATGGTTGGTCACACTCATGAAGATATTGATGCGTTCTTCAGCAAGGTCTCCAACTCTACAAAAAGGACAAGTGCACTTACCTTACCGCATATGATGAATCTTTTTGAAAATTGCATCTCCAAAAAAAGTTGTGCTTTGCTTGTGACTGAGGTGCCAGACTTCAAAAAATTTCTCAAGGAGTATATAAAAGAAGGGAGTGATTCTTTAGTTGGTCACCTTGTGCCGCTACAATTCTTTTTCTCCATACGAGATGGTATACCTATTATGCAGTACAAGTTACGGCCATCAGAGCAGGAGTGGTTACCGAAAGAGGGCTTAATGCTCTTCAAAAGTGGAGAGGATGGAAAGCCACTTCTCCCAGAAGGACAACCAGACCCTATTCCATTGAGTGCCCAGCTCAAGGAACAAGAGGTTATTATTGATGGCATCAAAAAATATGTGGCATGGGTTCAAAAATCGATGCCAAAGAATTCTGATAAGGCAACTGGTTACTCAGAACTATATAAGCATGTGGTCAACTATTGGGAGACTGTTGTTCGAGAGTTGGAAGGGCCTACTGTCACAAGTACAGAATTGCAACACCCTTTCTGGCCTAAAACAAGGTGGCGAGAGGAGATTGAAATGACATCACTGAGCACAGACGACATAGAAGCCAGTAGTGATGTGGAAGTGCAAACCCCACACTTTGTTGGACAAAGGAACCAAAAACCTAAAGCATACTTTGATTGCTGCAAGGATCTTCAAAAACTAATGATGGTTCTCATTACTCCAGATGCGTCATATAATCAGCCTATTTGGATGGGTCAAATTATCGACACACCTGAAGTAATCACAAAAAATAGTATTGTTAAGGTTGCATGGTTCAAACCACAAAAAAGGCGACACGAGAAGGAGAGCGAAAGATATAATGGATGCCTAGAGAAAACATGGTCTCCCAATCAAAAAGACCCAGCATGTTTTATAAATGTTAAATCCATTCGATATGGGTGGATGTCAAGAAGCGTTGATAAAGTCACGATTAACAAACTGCAAGGGAATGTATGTTTTCTGAAGCTTAAAGCAATTACAAAATTATAAAATATCATATATTTAATATTCATAATTATTATAAACTCTTTAATAATAGTACCAAATTGTATACTTAACTATATAAATTTAAAAAATGATATGGAAGATTGACTATATTATTATAGGATTTTATATATATATTATTACTACTACAAATTTTTAATTAATAATGTTATATTTAAATATTAATATTTTAATAACAACATCAATATTTATATAATGTACCTCTTATGCTCTTCCTTAATTGTTATATTAGGCAATATATTATATAATTTAATACATTCTACTTTTTTAATGTTATTAATTTTTGTTCAATGAATGCTATAATTTATTAAAGGGTAGAATACAAAATAGAATATTCTAAAGAATATTCTCTTTTCAAACATATATTCTAAAGAATATTCCTTTAATATTAGAAAATGCTAATTAAATAGCTAAAATTGCTAATTATTAGGAAATGGGACTATAGCCATGCCCATTTTAGTTACAACTTGCATTCATCCCTTCGACGGTAGAATGTGGTCTTTGGGATCCCATATATACTGTACCAAGCTTTGAAGCAGATGGCCACCTTATTAAATACCATGGATGTACTCTGATAATCTGTATCCGAGGTCATTCCATCAATACACCCAGTTAGTGCAGCATATACAAACTCATGCCTTTGCTTTTGGGTGAGCATACGAAAGACATGTCTACATTGGGTAATTTCATTCCGGTCTGCCATCTGACAACACTTCTTCTTGCAACAGTCAATTGTGGAAATGCTCGTAACACTTTTCAGAAGATATAGGATCCATCTTCACCCTCTTGCTGAAACTTGCAGGGGAAGATTTGTAACCCATGAATCGCCTTTTTCTTACAATAGGACCAATGCAAGGAACCCTCTCAAATATGAGTTGTTCTTCCGGGTTGTTATTATTGAAATCCAACCCAGAATATGTTGAACCATCTTGCCGTCTTAATTCAGATGTTTACCACCTCACAAGGGATCCAAGATGCAATGGCCATTAGGTGAAACCTCTGTCACAACTACACCCACGAAGTCGAACCCTAGTTTCTCTTTTGACACTGCTTCCATTGGATTTATAGCTGTGATGATGCCTCTCCCAACCTCAATCTCATAAAGAAAGAAATCGCCTCATCCATCACAGCAGGCAAGTCATCATCTGGAAAACTCGTGCTACTGTTTGTTTGTGACTCTGCATATTCTGTGTCAGCCTTGACTTCATCCAAATTCCACAATACACGAGAACCCTCCTCAAATTCCATTCCTGGAACCTCAACATGCTTGAAAATGGTGTTCACCCATACGTACACACAAGATCCTTGGGCAATATTGTGACATGATGCATTATCATCTCGAACTTCCACAGGTCCAGTGCCAACTATCTCATTGTTCCGAAGAAGACCTACTTTCTCTGCAGTATTATACATATTGTCCTGCACATAAATAATTGTGTTATTTATGATATCTGTTTATGCAATATTTTAAGAAATCAGAATTGCGGTTGCTTAATAAGATGCATGTGTAATAATACATAATTATGTATAAAGATAATATCTCATGCTTTATTAATACAACTGATGGGCGGGATTAATCCCGCCCACGACTCCTCCAACGAGGAACGATGGGCAGCATTAATCCCACAGTTGACTGTACCCCTTCGGAGTGAGCCGGCTGGATTAATCCCACCGACGAAGCTACCTCTTCAGAGAGAGTCGGCGGGATAATCTCGTCACCGATTCCCTCCCGCGAGGAAGAATTGGCGGGATTAATCTCACCGCCGGATCTTCCTTGTTGGAGAGAGGCGGCGGGATTAATCCCGCCCCGGATCTTCCTCGTCGAGAGGTGGCGAGATTAATCCCGCCGTGGACTCCTCCGACGAGGAAGTACTCGGGATTAATCCTGCCGCCGGATCTTCCTCGTCGGAGAGAGGCAGTGGGATTAATCCCACTGCAAATCCCTCCGACGGGAAGAGGAGGCGGATTAATCCCGCCACAACTCTGACAACGGAGAATAGGCAGCGAGATTAATCCCGCCCACAAGTCTCTCTGAAGCTATGATTTCAAAGAGATCTCGGGATGAATCCTACCCATAAATATTTAAAACAGGGAAGGGTGGCGAGATTAATCCCGCCACCCTTCTCTGCCTCTTAAAATGGTTGGTGAGATTAATCCCGTAGATAACTTTTTTTAATAAATTCAAGTAACTCTTTATCAGTTGAGAGAGTTATCGGCGAGATTAATTCCGCCGCTCTTTTTAAGAGGCAGAGAAGCATTACCCGGACTAATTCTGTCATAACTATCAAAGAGATGGTGGCAGGATTAATCCCGCACCTCTTCGAAGGCGAAAAAAAATGGCCGGATTAATCCCGCCTTCCCAGCTAACCGAAAATATTAAGTTAGAAGTATATTTAAACGGGATAAATCCCTAACAGAATATATTGTAATCCTAATGCATTCCTAAATCCCTAAATTTTAAAATTTAAGAGAGAATGTAAGAGAGTGAATCTTTATAAATATATCTAAATTTGGTTATAATACTTGTAAACAGCACTGAAGGCGCCGTGCTTTCCTATAACAATAGCGCACCCAATTTAATGTCGCTCTTGAGCTGATCACTAAGAAGAAAAAAGAAAATCTGAAGAGTGAAAAGTAAAGAAATGAAGAAACCCTTGCCGGAGAAAGAACCAGATCTGAATTTGAGTGGGAAATTAAATGCATTTTCAAATTTACATGTCAGACCGACAATACTTATGTCAGAAATTCAAAATTTTTGAAAATAACTGAAAAGAAAATTTAAGATAAGTTAAAATGAATAACCGATAGTCTGACATATATACTCTCCAATTCCAATGAGTGTTTTAAAGTTGCATTTAATGTCATTCAAGTGATTCAAGCTGTTTAATATTACGAAATTTTTGTAATTATTCTACATTCTTAATATTTAAGTATATATTATTAAGTTTATATTATATATATATATATACACTAATACAATAAATAAATTGATATATTATTATGTATCATTTAAATATATTCATAGTCTGTTATTATTATTATTTCTTAATTACTCGAGTAATTAATTTACATTTCCTACTATTAATGGAATATTCTTTATTATTTTCTTAATATTCAAGAATATTCCAATATTAAACCTGATTTTTCTCAATTAATTGTTATTATTTTAAGAATATTCCTATGTTAAACCTTATTATCAATATTAAATTAATATATATTATTAAAACTATATATGACTATATTTTAGATAAATGATATAATTTAAATATGTTCATAGGTGTATATTAATATCATTTTCTTAATTACTTGAGTAATTAATCTTCTTTATATAATGCGATATTCTTTATTATTTTCTTATTATTCCAAGAATATTTCAATATTAAACATGATTATCATAATTAATTTAGTTAATTATTTCAGTACTTGATCTACATTTGTATATATTAATAAGATTTTCTCAATTGATTTCTTATTATTTCAAGATATTCTAATGTTAAACCTTATTATCAATATTAAATTAATAATATATATATTAAAACGCCTATATATTAGATAAAATCATATATTATTATGTATAATTTAAAATATGTTCATAGTGTGTTTATTAATATTATTTTTTTAATTATTGGATGTTTGTTTTGCACACATATATAAACACAATCATAAATTTATAAATACACGTGCACACACATTAGAAGCACTTACAGAGACACATATGCACACACATGTACATTGCCTTAAACCAAACTTGAGAAATTATATGTTGCTTCTTTATTGAAAAACATCATGTTCAACGCATGTATGATCTATATGTATTCAGTCTGTGTGTATGTAACCATTGAATTTACACATGTAATATATATGTATGTCTGTGTGTATACACGTGTGTATGTATATATGTGTACTAATAATGCAATGTGTACGATTTTCATTTGTTAACACTCTCTCTCTTCTCTCATACATACACAATGTCACCATACATAATCCCTTCTCTCATACATACAACACCATGCATGATTATGATTCATAATATGTAGCCTGTCTCTTCTCTTATACATGGTGTGTATGTATGAGAGAAGAGACAGGCTACATATTAAGGATCATGATTATGTATGGTGTGTATTACACACCATGCATGATCCATAATATGTACTGATGTTACAATATTATGTAATATGTATAATGTATATCTATGTATAATATATGTATGTATATATGTGTACTAATATATGCAATGTGTACAATATTAATTTTTTAACACCCACTCCTTTCATACATACACACCATGCATGATCCATCCTAACCCTAAACCCTAAACCCTATATAACACATTGAATTTACACATGTAATATGTATGTATGTTTGTGTGTATACACGTGTGTATGTATATGTGTATTAATATATGCAATGTGTATGAATTTAATTTGTTAACACTCTCTCTCTTCTCTCATATATACACACCATGCATGATCCATAATATGTACTCTGTCTCTCTAATATTAATATGTACTAATATGTATATATGTCTATGTTATAAACTATGTGTGTATATATGTATCGCTGCACGTGAAACTTTAACACTCTCATGGACATACACATGTTAAACCCCTGCATGATTTTTATTCTTGGGTGTATGTATACACCCACGCACACGCACATGCTGATAATATAATGAAAGAATATTCGTTTAGGGCGAATCTATAGTTTATTCTTTTTAGGGTTTAAGTATATTCTTAAAAGAAATATTCGATTAGGGTTAATATATATTCTATTCCTTTTAGGGTTTAAGTATATTCCTAGGTTTCAAGAAGTAAGGCGGCGGAGGCAGGAGCTGTGAGATTAGGTGAGATCTCTCTTTCTCTCTCTTACACACACACACACGCACACTTTTGAGTTTATTTATTTATTTTTATTCACATATATATTTATATGTGTGTGTATCTTAATAATATAATTTAGATCTCTATCTCTCGCACATAGCTTATCTAATGAGTAATTGGTTATTGATTTAAATTTGTTGTTTACTTCAAGTGAATTATGTATCACCTTGTTTGCTTGCAGCGAAGAGAGAAGACCAATTATTAACCAGAAGAAAATAATCAAACAAGGTAGCATTTGCAAACTTAGTTACCCATGGCTCCAAAAACTCTCTGTCCTTGCTGGATAATGAGCACATAATCCTCTCATAAAAAGCCCCAAACAGTGGGTAATGCAAAATTGAATCCCAAGATCCTTAGAACTTGATTGATTACCACAGGATCAAGATCCTCCATCATCAAAAAGTGTGTTACGTTAAAACTGCCTTTATTTTGTTCATATTTCGCTGCGAGAAGCAAACACACTTCAGGAAGTGATGGATGTTCATTTGGATCAATTGTAGCCATGGATACATCTAGATATGCAACAGCCAAATGAAGAGTGTTAATACTCCACGAGGGTCTCGGCGAAAAGGAGGCTCCGGCTCAGGAGGCTTCATATTATTCTAGTATATTCGCGGATATTCTAGCATATTCTAGAATATTCTCAAGAATATTCTAGAATATATAAGTTTTTTTAATATGCCGACTGGCTTAATAAAGCATTATCCTAAACCCTAAACCATTTATCCTTGTAGCACCGGTGGGTCATGAACTCTGTTGCAATTCACCAGCAAACGGTGGACCTCCATCTCACTGAGCGATCGCCTTTGTAGAAAATATGTGACGTCCGGGTTCAAGCCAAGCACACGGCTAGACGAAGTACATGTGTACACATGGGCTCCAACTTTTGCTCTTTCTGAAATGTAGAACAACTGCATGAAGGATAAGTATTAATAGTCACCTTTGCAGAGTCATTTCCTGCCGACACAACGAAAGCCTCCTTCCGTCCTCTAGCTGTCACTTCAACATTTCGCACACAACCTAAAAACGTCTTGGCCTTGCGGAAATTCTTCTCTTGTTCCTTAGACATTTTTGTTGGAGTCCGGACCATACGTCCTTCGAAAGGTGGAATTGTTGTAGATCCAGCTCCACGTGGTGGCGATGGTGTTTTGTCCTTCTGACCCTCATCTACTCTTCCTGCCATCCCCTGTAAACCTTCCAGAACAAAGCCTGCATCCTGTAGTTCTCTGACCTCCTCACTTGTCAGCTTCGTTTCCTTGAGCACAGGCCAAACCGTTGGTGGTGTTGGAATTCGTGACGAAGAATTTTGCCGTTTGGCCGCGTGAAACACCCTGAATCTTTTGGGCAGAACCACATCATCTGTTGTACATACTCCTCATTCCCCAAGGCATCAATGTACATTCGTTTTCCATAGAATCCTGGTGCTGGCACTCTGCTTGGATAACCGATTGGTTTTCCACACAGAGCAGTTCCTTCCTGATTCATCCCCAAACACTTAACCTTACTGGATGCTCCGATTCGTCTGATGGCCCACTCTGTTTGAGCAATCTCTCTCTCAAAACCTCTTCGAACCTTAACCTCTTTCTCCTGTTGTTTTGGACCACCCGCTCTGTGTACTCTACATCATGTCTGTGTGAACGTCGAGCATCAGACTGTTCTGTTCCTGTGACTGTTCTCCTAACAGTTTGCACTCGAACGTTAGTGGTACTCGTGAACTCCGGGCTGGTCAAGTGTTCCTCGCCTTCCACCAGATTGATAATTGTTGATGGAGATACACTTTTCCCCTCAGAGAGTTTGCGTTGCACTCGTTTCAACAGAGTTTCCTTCGAAGGCCCTGACCCTGTATACCTCCCTTCTATTGCCGCTTTCACCTTCGCACTCTGCATAACTGCATCGGTGAGGTCTAACATTGTCGCCTCCAGCAGTGGTACTCTTTTGGCCAATCTTGCTCTTCTTGCTCTCGTGAATCACTTCAGCATTGTTTGTAGTTGGAACGCTCGCGAGTCCTTCTTCTGTCATGTCTCCCAGTTCCGCCATGGAGATGTGGTCCTCATGCCTGATCCACCAAGACAGCCATGTCTTCAAAGCTCGAATGTTTGACGCTCGTCCTTCCCAAAAAGACTCGAGAATTGCCAGTTGTTCTTTCTTAGATTGTTCATTCAGTGCTGCAGGCCAGGCACGAGCAAGCTTCATGTGTTCTTCGCGATGTTCTTCTGCGATCCATTTCTTTGTCACCTGACGCACGGATTGCATAAAGTGAAACAGACAGCTTCTTTCCCTCCCTTTCATCTTTGCTCCGTTGTTGAATACTTGGCGCAAGGCTATCCATATCGCTCCAGCCTCATCCGACATGAAACCAGCAAAGTTGACATTCTCCAAACCCTGCTTCTTACAAACCTCTAGCATTGTGTTCAAGAACTTCAGCACTGCAACATTATCTTCGCGGCACATATCTGCGTAAGCTATAGTCACCATGGATCTGACACTGCAAGAGAGCGTTAGATAACGAAGATTAGAAAGTGTTATGAAGAGTTTTACAACTTACAATGGGTCATAAAGGTGTATTCCAATTGTCGCCCAGTCTGGTATGCGGTGCGTGTGGTCCAGAACAACCCATTGATCATGAAGGTCTCCTCCACTTTGACACCTTCTGATGTACTCAACTCCTGAACCCGGTCCCTCAACTGTCATTTTGAAGATCAGAGGCTGCTCCTCAGCACCATGCAGTTCCATCCCTGGAACATGTATGACGTGAATGAAAGGTATTGGCAGCTTTGTCTTCAGCTCCAGAAGACCCTCGTAACCCTCTCTAAAGTGTGTCTCCTTCTGTCTTGATTGTGTAATCCAGTCCCGAGTCCTAAAGAAAAGGTCACGTCAGTGTTAGAGATCTAAAGAAAAATACCTTCGATGGTTTGTTAGAGGTTCAAGTTTTGAGAGTAAACCGCCTCCTCAAACTTCATCGGATCTAGCTGCACAATGTCCTTGTTGATGCTAGCACCTCCATATACAAGCTCATTGGGCAAGTCGAGGATGATGAGGTTGAAGCCATATTCACCTACCACTTCCTAGAACACCGTTTGTGACTCACTCATATGTAGTCTGTCAACATGTTGTCGGAGCTTGGTGTACACCTCTATCTAGGAAGCACCCAGCTCGAAGAAAGACCTGCTCATCTCCTCCATGTCACACACAGCTAGGTCGTAGGATCCACGGGATGCAGCCAGGGTCGGGATGAAGGTCATCAAGTCGTCCTTGATGTCCAAACTAGCTACAAGTGGCTGCACCTCATTGATTGTAAAGTCGAATGCCGGCGGAGTTGTAGAAAGCTTGGTCCCACTCCCGATCCCTTTGCAGGTGTAGTTGTCTTCCGCACTGTCTTCTTCATCTTGCTCTTCTTGATAGCCTCTACTTCCGGCTCCCAAACAATCGCTGGTAGATCATTGTCATGCACATTGAAAGTGAGCTCTCCCAAGCTGGTGGCTGTTGCAACGGACAGTCGAGCCAGAATGGAACATGCTCCCGTTCGAACGGTTAGAGCTCCTCTGCTCTTCGACCACATGTGAGGCTCGCTTGTATGATCTGTCCACAGCTTCATCGTCTGGGACGGTGTCATTTTCTTTGCCAGTATGAACCTGTAACACAAAGTCAGACAGTAGCAATGCTGGAATGAAAGCTTACCTCCATATCATCCGATGCGCAGACTCCTCACGCTCCAGAAACTCATTCGGCTCCATCGAATAAGTGAACCAATGCAGTCATGGAAGGGCTGAAAGACCAGGCACTTGCTCCGAGTTCGCATCTCGTCAAACCAGCTCATGAAGTCGACATCCGTTCCAACTTCTTCACCATCCTCACAACCCCTTAAGGATCTGAATGGCTTCCTCGCGCATAGCCTTCCAATATAAGTCCAAGGTGAACCACTTGATCCACTCTTTGTCCTGCATGCCTGGTAGCCCAAGTGTCTGTTGTTCTGCCTTAGATTCGAAACAGGTGAGCTTGTTCAAGTATCGGAGTCGCAGCATGTTTGGAATCTTTGCCTTTGACATCGCATACAGCTTCTCAATGCCCATCCAATGACACTGCTTATGAGAGATGTTCGTCACCTTCTAGAACCACTCCTGCCCCAAGTCTGGGTCTATGATGGAGAGGAACTTGTGCATACGCTTGTCATGCTTCTTGTACACTAGTTGCTTCAGGTTCACCTCAACCTGTGAATTGCCCTTAGCACTGGTGACTGCTCTATTGAGATCATCGTCGATCTCGTTCTACACATAGAATAAGTTAAAAATTCTTTCCTATAAATTAAATCAGAGGTTACCTTGAAAAGGATCTTTGCGCAGATTAGGTTTGGAAGAGGATGCCAAGCAGTCTTTCCTGCTGAACTCTCCTTCCACTTCCGCACCTCAAGACGATCAACCTCCGTGAGTGACTCAAGGATTTTCTGAGTTACTTCGGTACTAGTGCAGACCGCCTTTATAGCGAGGAGAATATGTTAAGAGTTTAGACTTACAGTTTCGTTGAATAGATCTTCAGCAACATCTGTGGAAACAACGCTACCACAAATACTCACATGTTAATCGATTGGAACATCGAAACCAGTTGAAGAATGTTGAGGTTCTTCGTGGAGATGAAACTCGATCGAACGCAAATAGCCCATTGCTGGTTGTCCTCTGCATCCTCCCGGTACAGCTTCTGCAAAGCCTGTAGCCTATGGTTCCTGTCCCAGCAACTGAACTTCCGGTTTGAGAGCCTTGAAGCCCACTGTTTGTACTCCGGCTGAGTAAGAGCTTGCTCAAAAGACCGGTGCTGCTCGTACTGAATCGTGTCCTTTGACAGCTCTGATAGCTCCTTAGCAGTGAGTCGATCTCCGATGGACAGAATGAACAAGGCCGTGTTGCATAGATAATCAGCCTTCTTCAACGATGACACCAGCCTGTCCAAGTCCCCTAGGTTCACTCGTCAAACCACCTCGTTCGAATGTTTCTACAGATGGGTACATCAGGAGGATCACCAAGTCCCTTAACAGTAATTTTGTCGAGCAGGTTCACTGAGCTCTCCAAATGCAGGCTAGCCAGTATGCTGTATAACTCCTTCGGCTCCTTATCACTCTTCGCCTTCTTGCCTTTTGGATCAGCTTTTCCGCGGCCTCTCTTTTTGCTCACTGCCTCCTCCAAGTCGTCCTCGCTAGCTTCAACTGCCTTTGTCATCTGCACTTGCTCGTTCAGGACTGCAACCTCAGTGGATGAAGGAGGCAACTGTGACGAGCTCTCCAGGAAATCTGTGATGATTGGTAGAGGCTGCTCCTACTCAACTGGTACTACTCAGACTGAGTCACTGGAGGATCCTCCTTTGCTACATTAGATGGTTCTCCTCTCTTGCCTCGCTTCTGCATCGATATCCTCTTCACAATGTTTTTTTTCAGAGTTAATGTGTCTTCCCATTTGTGCCGACTGAGAGTGACGGCACCATCCTGGTTCAGTCAGCAGCCACAAGGTATTTTCGATTTATTTATTTTTTTCTTTGCGGCTCAAGTATCCGTATCACAATGTTTTTTTTTTAGAGTTAATGTGTCTTCCCATTTTGTGCTGACTGAGAGTGACGGCACCATCCTTCTTCAGTCGGCAGCCACAAGGTATTTTGAATTACTTTATTTTTTTCTTTGCGGCTCAAGTATCCGTATCACAATGTTTTTTTTCCAGAGTTAATGTGTCTTCCCATTTGTGCCGACTGAGAGTGACGGCACCATCCTTCTTCAGTCGGCAACCACAAGGTATTTTGAATTAGTTTATATTTTGCTTTGCGGCTCAAGTATTTCTTTTAAACCAGTTAATGGGTCTTCCCATTTGTGCCGTCTGAGAGGGACGGCACCATCCTATCTCAGTCGGCACCATTATCTCTTTAGTGCCGTCTGAGAGGGTCGGCACCAACTATCTCAGTCGGCAGGATTTGTTCTTTTACATCTCTCTGCCGACTGAGAGGGTCGGCACCATCTAGCTTGAGTCGGCAGCCACAAGGTTAGTCATCTTTGTTTGTTTTTTTATTTTGTCTCCTAATCAATTGACTTGTGTGTTTGCTTTTCCAGAGTTTACAAAATGGTGAAAGCTTCAAAACGTCTACTAGAGACTGTGCCTGATGAAGAGCCATGGGAAGAAAGCAAAATATAAACAAATTCAAAATACCTTGTGGCTGCCGACTGAAGAAGGATGGTGCCGTCACTCACAGTCGGCACAAATGGGAAGACACATTAACTCTAAAAAAAAAACATTGTGAAACGGATACTTGAGCCGCAAAGAAAAAAATAAATAAATCGAAAATACCTTGTGGCTGCCGACTGAACCAGGATGGTGCCGTCGCTCTCAGTCGGCACAAATGGGAAGACCCTTTATCTCTGAAAAAAGAAATACTTTGAGCCGCAAATCATAAAATACAGAAATTACACATACCTTGTGGCCGCTGACTGAGCAGGATGGTGCTGACAATCTAAATCGGCACAGAAATCTCCATTGATATACTTGGGCGCTGCACGAATCGAGTCGAAATGGATGGCGCCGCAGTGGAAACCATAACTCTGAGATCTGAGATTGAAAAAACCCTCGGGATCTGTTGTAGTGGAAACAGATCTGAGATTGAAAAAACCCTAGCCGCAGTGGAAACAGTAAACCCTATCTACCAAAAAACCCTAGCCGCAGTGGAAACAGTAAACCCTATCTACCAAAAAACCCTAGCCGCAATGAAAACAGTGAACCCTACGGAATAAATGTGACATTAATATTTACGGTTTATTTTAAAATATGTAAATAATTGGTAAATGTGAAGATATTTCAAATCATAAAAGGTAGTAATTAAATTAAATTGGTGATACTAGAGAGGACATCATTAAGAACACTGTGAGCTGGGCAGCGTAAAATTAATTATATACAAACATGTATTCACGTTTATTATCAACGATTGTAATTTTTTTTGGCGAAGGAGAGTGTGTTTAATCTTTTGCTTTGCTTTCCTAAACCACTGAGCTTTCTCCTTGCGTTGTCATGGCCAGAGTTACCTATGAAGGCATTAACAAAGATTTCCCAGTCGATGAAGATGGAAATGCTTTTGTGTTTGAACATGATCTTCACATTGCTTTCAACATTCCTTGTTGGTTCAGTATACATGTGGTTCAATTGATGTCAGTTTCTGCAAGTTCTGGAGAAGATGTGGAGTTGTTACCAGAAGGTAATACATTAAACCAGTTTGTCTTTTACACATTGTGCCCGGCAAAGGGCCCGTTGTTCAGGTTGCGAATAGAGGAGCGTGAGGAATCCATGCTGGTGTGTCTTCTAAGAGCAGACAAATGTAGGATAGGGAAGGATCTCATTGGTTCGTCTGAAGTTAAACGAGTCTCTGAACTACCGCAGATATACAATGGAAATGTCATTTACGAACTTCCCCCAAAGAAAGAAAGCACAAAGAAGTACTTGGGGATGAATCGCAAGGATGGCTGCTACCATTGGACACACCTGAGCACAACACACTGGCATGTTCCGGCGCGAGTCAGTCGAAGTTCATGTGTCGGACATCTCAAATGCATCAATCCTACCTGCCCCTACTTGGCTTTTGAGAAGAAAGCAAATGAATGTCACTTCAAGGGTGTTGTGGAGAAGGCAAAGACAACTGAGACAGGCAAAGTAATAGGCATGAAATGTAAGCATTGTGGAGAGGAGCCATTGCTGGTGCACACTTGTCCAGCTTATGTGTACTACATTCTGCCAGACAACATTTCTTTTACAAGGTTGTTCGTGTTCATCAGCATCCAGTCAGCCCTCAGTGTCAGCTTCAAACGTTCAGCGAGCCAGATCTAGTGTCAGCAACGTGGTAAAGAGCAGTCCACGAACCAATCAACGAGTGATTGAGTTTCAAGCCGCGCGTGAGCTCATCTTTGAAGAACTTTTCAAGGAAGAAGGAGAAGTCTCGTACACTTTGCAGTTCAGTGGAATGCACTTGGCAGCGAGTGGTTTCATGGTCGTCTTCGCGAGTTCTCCTTCTGTTTCGGCGGTGATTTAGGCGGCTGCAGTAATCAACTTGGAGGTTGCAGGGACTTACAGCATCTACCGTGCATGAGGCTGGGGATACCGTGACAAAATTAAGGTAAGCTAGCTATTCAAGTTCAAGTTTAACTTGGTCTATGTGGCAGGATAACTTGTTAGTTCTCTTGGTGTTGCAAAGCTCTGAGAAGAAGTCGAAGAGGCCAAACCCTCTGGCGTTGACGAACACAATCCTCGTCAACACCGCCGACCGTTATCAGGAGGCTTGGTAAGAAAGTACTTTGCTTTGTTTATCCTAATGGAAGTTTGTGCAGGATGATGATTCAACTGAAGAGTGTTCGACTCATGCAGCTCTTGATCGAGCATCTCAGTAGACTTGGCGACCTATTCTGGAATATTGGTTCCGGAACCGGGTCATCGTTGTTAGCTGCCGTCGAGCTCGGAAGGAATATTATAGGAACCAAGAAGAGTTTCGAACTCTCTAGGTTGGCAACAAACAAGCTTGCAGAGAACATTAAACCAGAGGAATTACCTACTTAAACACCTCCATGTCCAAGCGTAATTGGTGGTTCAAGAACTGCATCTTTACTTAAGATGAAGAAGAAACTTTAGCTAATGTATATTGAGTAATAAATTAAGCTAATATAAAATAGAAAAAGATAAAATATAACAGTTTTACTAGAATTTTTTTTTGCCAAATGAGGCCAATACTGCCGACCAAAAAGAATATTCCAAAATATTCTAGAATATTCTTGAATATTCGAGCCCAGGCCTCCTGGGCCCCAAGCCTCCAAAATGGCGGCACTCCTTCACGAGTACTTGACTTGCATATCTCTCATGAATACAGTCATAAATTCCCTATGTTGAATGTGGTCCGACGGAAGGGGACGTTTATTTGATTCCTTCTCCTTGAGATTGGTTATGATAGATTCCTGCTCGTTTGTGAATGAATGAACAGGAGATTGGGTGTTGTATTCAGGATAAGAGCTATCTGTAAAAGAGAGAAAAGACTCAAATTTCTGTAATTTGCTTTTCTTGAGAGGCGAAATATAATCTGGTGCAGACCTCTTGATAGGCACTCGTCTTCTGGCGCCTGGCATTGTGATGAATGAGAACCCTAGCTTATTTTACGAATTATGAATGAAAACCCTAGCTTATGCTACTGTTTTTATATGGCATTTAAAGCATATTCTCTGGTACCTAATTACCTTTTTTAAGATTAACATAGTATATTCCCCTATGTTTCGTCCCACCGGGTCATCCTCACTCTTGTCTGGCTGGCCCTGTTTTCTTTGCCCGTTTGAGCTCGGACTCGGACTAGGCTCCGAGTCTGATATTGCTTTTCTGGAGCATTTATTCTGTACAATCCACGCTCATGTATGTGGGAAAACTGCGCTCTTCACTTCAGGCTCTGGATAGACTACTCCGGAATAACTGTTCTTGTGATAGAATACGCTCTTTTATTTTATAGTGTATAATTCTAGATTTTAATATACCTCTATATTTTATACACATCATACATGAATTATACTTGAATTAATAGCACAGTGTTTAACATATAATATATGGTCATCCTAAAACACAAATTATAAATGTAAAAAATGTTTTGTGAGTTTAAGTGTTTTCATCATCTTGAAGGAAACCGTTGAAGATTTGTTAAATAAAATGTTATAACCCGAATAAAAAGAATCATTATATAAAATGCAATTGTAATGGAGATCTTAAAATTAATATAAAAATTATTATGAAACCTTTTCTGATCTAGACACCATTCGATTTCGATGATATATGTCCATACCACTATATATATTATTTCGTGGTACTCTAAATTTAATTTATTTCATATATTTTTTTGTAATATTCTAGATTTATTTAATTAAAATATATTTTCTATTTCTTCCGAGCTATAAAAATACTAAAACTATATATATTAAACTTTCAAACTTTGTATATATAAATATATAATAAATTTGCTTTTGCTGTGTACTTGTTTTTAGTATCGCGACAAAATGGAATAATTTTACCTTGTAAGATCCACGCGTACGGCTGCATGTGCACGTACTATTATTAGTGTAGTGGATTTTGATAGCTGTCGGATTGAATTCAATCTAAACCGCTCGCTCTTGTATATAAGTTAGGGTTTTTAAACTAATGGATATACACATTTATATTCCGAGCTCTCACATTGGTGGAGATGAGGGGTACCTCTAATCGTCCCTACGGAGTGCTCGGATTTGTGTCTTTTTATCGATTTTCTTTGTCTTCTTAGTCTAGCTTTTCCATTGTCTAGATCTATTCTTTCTTGTGATTTTGTCTTTCTTTGTCCATGATCCACAACAGCAAATCCTTGTCTGTGGAGCAGTTACTCATGCAGTTGTTGGATGCCATGCAGTTGTTGTGCCATGCAACATTGAACAATCATTCTCAGTTGATGGCAGCATTCACAGCCAGGGTACTCCTCCTGCTCATGTTGCAAACCCCGTGTCCGGCGGATTTCTTTGCGGAAATCCTGGAGATGATGTGTACCATTGGTTTGACCACTTCACTGTGGTTGCCACATATCATTCGTGGGACGGTGCTCAGTGTTTGCGCGAGTTTCCTACTTGTCTTCAAGGGACGGCGTTGCAGTGGTACAATGGTCTGGACGTTGCAACTCGTGGAGATTGGTATTCTTCCAGAGATCTTCAAACGGCATTTGCAGGACGACTGTGATGACTTTTCAGCAGTTGCATCGTATTCGTCAGAGCCATCTGAGTCGGTGATGCAGTTTGGTGTTCGCTTTCGAAGCCTTTTGCTGCGTGCAGAACCTAACATGTCGGAACGCATCAAGTTAGGTATGTTGTGGCCAGCACTTCGTCAAGACCTTGTGGGGCTTGTGCATGCACTAGCTCCAGTGACTCTTGACGATGCTTTGAGGCTGGCACAACGATATGAGTCGTCACCTCTCTTTCACGTGCTCTCGTTCCACTTCATGTTGGGGATGGACCTGCTCCGATGGAGGTTGAGGCTGTTGCCGCTCGTGTACCAGCACAAGGTGGGGCCCGTGGACGAGGACGTGGACGTGCAGTTCGTTGTTGGGCGTGTGATGAGGTTGGACACACGTATCGGCGCTGTCAACGGTTTCCCGATTGGCGTCCCCCATTTCCAGGATGGAGGCCATGGCGTCAACAACGTCCGTTGGTGCTGCTGCAGTGGAAGGTTGTGATGCGGTGGATCTTCCGGGAAACGACGAATCGCACGAGTAGAGGAGGGTCCTCGTGCGAATAAATTAGTGACCCCTCCGTCTTTCTTTCGGGAGTATCATCAAGGGGTTCACTCGGCACCAAATCATCCGGTTTTCACTTTTCAAGCTCGATTTAATCACACCACATCCTTTTTCCTTTCAGTGTTGGTGGATACAGTTCAAGTTTGTCCTCTATTTCTCAATCTGTTGCTACACGTTGCAGCCTTCATTTGCGTCGTGCGGTAGAACCAGTCTTCATTTGTACGGTTGGGACACACTCATGCTTGTTCGCGGGATGAAGTGGACATTGTTGTTCGTGTGGATGATCGTGAGCTCGAGCTTCAATCTTTGCGGGTGGTGCCAAGTCAAGCTTTTCACCTTATTCTTAGTATGGATTGGTTGACTCACAATCATGCCAAGTGTGACTTTGAAAAGTCTCCCCCTTGTTTGATTCTTCCCTCGTCTTTCTTCCATTCCTCTTACTTCTATTCCACTTCGTCCATCTGCTTTCATCACTTTTGTCTCACCCCTATTTCCACCATTTTCCCTTCATGCTCTTCCTTTCCTTCTCTGAATCCATCAAATGATCATTGTGTTGTAGTTGTTGATCAACTCAAGAAGGAGTATGCTGATCTTTTCAACTTCGACTTGTCATCTGGGGCCAAGATTGCGACACACCACCCTATTCCAACTGGAGATGCTAGGCCAATCAAGGTACTTGTTCGGCGTCGTTCACCAAAGGAGCTCAAGATCTTACAAGCGAATGTCAAAAAGATGTTGGGAAGGGTGTTATCCGGAAATCTCAAAGTCCTTGGGCGTGCGAACCTCACCTTGTGACAAAGCCTGATGGTGTCATGACCTTGTGCAAAGGGCGAAACCTTTAAAACAAGGGTGGAACCTTGAAAGGAGGAGATTGTATTCAAGAAAGAAATAAATACAAAATGAAACACAAGGCCGAAGACTGGTGTTGAATGATTCTAAGAAACCTGGAACTGGAACCCTATTTATATATCTGAGGTCCTGAGGATTGTATGGTCCACAACTGGTCTGGAATGTGTGATCCACAACTAGTCTGGAATGTGTGGTCCACAACTGGTCTGGAACATGCGTATGAATATATGCCTTGCTGTTGATGGTGTAGTTCAGCATCTAGGATCATACAAACCAGTTGGGTAACACGTGTGTGTTAGCCAAAAGGTTTCGGGTTCAAGTCCTGTGAAAGGCAAAAATTGACCATGATCCTTACAGATGGGAGCGTTCAATTCTGTACCCATTTCCTCATACTGCAGACTTTTGGATCGACTGGGGCGGAGCCGTTGGTTCACCAAGTTAGATCTCGCATCTGGATATTGGCAAGTTCCGATGGCTGACATGGACATTCCCAAGACTGCTTTTCGGACACCATTTGGCCTGTACGAGTTCTTGGTGATGCCTTTCGGTTTGAGCAATGCTCCAGCAACTTTCCAGCGTATGATGGACGAGGTTCTTTGCGACATGCCGGAGGTGACTGCGATTTCATCGATGATGTTTTGATCCATTCGGATGGAAATGGGAGGAGCATGTCGGTGATGTACGTAAGGTTTTGGATCGGCTGCGGGAAGTTGGTTTGAAGTTGAAGCCATCTAAGTGTGTGTTTGGATCAAAGGACACCACTTATCTGGGTTATCGCATTTCACGTGAAGGTTTGCAAGTCGATCCTGACAAACTAGTTGCAGTTTTGAAGTTCCCTACGCCAAAGTGTGTGAATGATGTGCAACGCTTTCTTGGCAAGGTACAATATCTGGGTCGTTTTGTGGATCATCTTTCAGATCGTACTGCACCGTTGCGCGCGTTGTTGAAATCGTCAATGACTTCTTTTGTTTGGTCTAAGGATTGCAAGCAGGCATTTGCAGATCTCAAAGAGTTGTTGACGACTCCTCCAGTTTTGGCGTACCCGGATTACACCCGTCCTTTCATCTTGCGTGTAGATGCTTCTGACATCGGCCTCGGGGCGTATTGATGCAGGAGAGTACGAGTGTTCCTGGCCAACGACATCCCATTGCGTACATCAGCCGTACATTGCAGCCAGCAGAGGTGAATTACTCCACGACAGAAAAGGAGTGTCTAGCAGCAGTTTGGGGTTTTGAGAAGCTCCATGCCTACTTGCATGGTTCGCGGACGTTGTTGGAAGGCGATCATGCAGCAGTCACTTCGTTGTTGAAGCGGAAGAATTTGATTGGCGTACTGCTCGGTGGGCCTTGAAACTTCAAATTTACGACTTTGAAGTTGTTTCATCCCAGGAGTTCCATGGCTGATGCTGATGCTCTTTCTCGGGCTCCTCTTCCACCTTCTCTCTCTTCTGTTGCCCCAGAGGAACCAGTTGTTCCAGCTTCAGTGGACTTTTTGGACGAAGATTCCGTACCATCAGCAGTTGCTGTGCTTGACGTTCAGTGTCCGCAGAATGCAGAGTTAGATTTGCCGTCTTTGGATGAGGTTCGGGAAGCTCAAAAGGTTGAGCCGTGGATTCGAAGGCTTCGTGATGGGTTTGAGAATCCTGCATCACTTGCTGATGACTTGCCTTTCAGGCATTTACATTCACAGTATCGCCTTCAGGATGACCTTCTTTATTTTGTGGGGACTGATCCAGATGATCCTTTGCGGTTGGTGGTGCCTTCAATCTTCATTCCACGCTTCCTCCATGCTTACCATGACTCTCCTATTCTTGGCGGGCACATGGGACATCGTCGGTGATGGAGAAGCTGCACAGATCTTTCTATTGGCCGGAGTTGCGAGGAGATGTGATTCGGTATGTGCGTAGCTGTGTGTGGTGCCAAGCTCGCAATACTCCCCCATGTGCTTCGGAAGGACGGTTGGAGTCAATTGCAGTTTCTCGTCCATTTGATTGGTGGCATTTGATTTGATGGGACCTTTTCCGCGGTCAACTGCTGGTAACGAGTACGTTATTATTGCTTCTGATTACCTAACTCGTTGGGTAGAAGTTGGTGCTCTTGCTAGTGCGACTGCTTCTGCTGTTGGTCAGTTTCTCCTTAATCGGGTCGTGTTTCAGCATTCTTGTCCGGAGCGAATTCTCTCGGATAATGGTCCTGCATTTATGGCTGAGGCATTTCATGTTTTGACATCTCGACTAGGGATACGCCACACTTTCACAAGTGCTTATCATCCTCAGACAGATGGTTTAGTGGAACGGCTCGTCAGAACCTTCAAGGGGATGATCGAAGTATGTGAACTTTCAACATTCGGATTGGGATGGTTATCTGCCGTCTCTCCGATATGCTTATGTCACTGGAGTTCAAAGTTCCATTGGTACTTCCCCATATAAGCTCTTGTATGGTCATGACCCGGTGTTGCCAACGGAGTTGGGTTTGCCTTCTCGGTTACCGCGAGCTGCTGATGCTAGGTCGTGGGATCGGTATCTGACGAGCATTCTTCCATTGGTTCGTGCGGAGTCAGCAGAACACTTGGGCCGCGTACAAGTAGGACAACAACAACGCTACAACTCGCATCATCGTCCTCCTACGGAGTACAAGGTTGATGAACTGGTGTTGGTTCGTTTTCCCAAGCTTACGGTACGTGGTTTAGCTAAGAGTCTCCTTCCTCAGTGGAAAGGACCGTATCGAGTGCTACGGCAAGTAGGGCCACAGGTTTATGAGGTTCGGCACGACATTCAACCCGATCCTCCAGAGATTGTACATGCAACGGTTGAAGCATTTTGTGCAACGGGAACAAGTTGTGCCCCTACAGATCCACCAGTGCCTCCTCCTGATGTTCCTCCAGATCCGGGCCCGTCTACAAGAGAACCCTAACCAACTTACACCCTTCCGAGAGGAGGGATGATGTAAGATCCACATGTATGGCTGCATGTGCACATACTATTATTAGTGTAGTGGATTTTAATAGCGTTCGGATTGGATTCAATCTGGACCACTCATCTTGTATATAAGTTAGGGTTTCTGAACTAACAGATATACACATTTCTATATTCCAAACTCTCACAACCTCTTATTTTAATTAATTATAAAAAGATTATATTATATATATTTCGAGCTCTCACAACCTCTTGAATTATATAAAAGATTATATTATATCCTCCATTTCGTATAGTAGATAATATTATATTATTACTAAACTCAATATGATTAACATAATTACAAATTAACACTAATTAATTAGTGATCAATATTCATGGAAAGAGCAACTCCTTGTAACACCCAGTGGGAAGTATGTTCTTCAGTTGCCAAGTCAGCTTCGAAGATTAACCCCACGCCCATTGCATTACGACGTGCTTGTGTTACGTAAACAGGCGTTCTAAACGTGTTTTGCAGCTTAATCTTGCTTGCTTCCATTGGTAATTTCTAATATTGGTAATTCAACTACGAGTTGCTTTGGTTCCTATATACCCAAAATAATTTATTAATTATATTTTTAAATATTTATATTATAATAATAAAATATATAAAATATATTAAATGGTTTACCTGTCGTTTAAGAACGGACCGTTCCAAATCCCAGTCAGCACCTTCAAGATATAAACCAGTCACATAACAACCGTGCTTAGGTCTCCGAACTTCCTCAACTGTTTTATACTTGGTAACCTGGAATTATTATTAAAATATATAAATTAATTATATACAACATATTAATGATAATACTTAAATATACAAAATAGAAGAACCATTGCAAATTACATAAAATTTAAATGTATATAAAACTCGGAAGCTATAATAAAATACATTTGAAATTTAACAATTTAAATAAGCTTTCTATTTTTTTTCTAAACAATACAGTTTTAAATCGTTAAGAAAATAATCAAAATAATATATTTAATATAATTAAATAATTAAATATATTATGTACCTTTGTGTAAATGGTGGATCTGTCCAAAGGCCAACCACGGTCTCTACACGCAGTTTGTACAAGGGCCGCAATATACGTCTCCGGAATTTGTAAACCAGAAAGCCACATAACTTTCGGCTCTCCGTTTACTGCCCAGTCCCTATATTGTTGATCTCTTCGTAATAACCACACAATCCATGCCGCTAACATTTTCTCAGTCTGGAAATTATTTAATTTAATTTATAATATAGAAAAACTAACACACACACACACACACACACACACACACCTGAGACGTGAGTCTACGCCACATATTGGGAAGCTGACCATTGAACAAAGCAGTTGATAATTCGTCTAAGTCCTTACTCATGCCAATCTCACCAGCAAGTGCCTTCTTTAGCTTCTTAAGACTCTCCTCCATACTAAGTATAAGCCTGTTCCATCTCTCAATCTCTGTAGCAACACACCTGTAAGAACAAAGTATATATATATATAGACAGAGAGAACGAAGTGTGTATATATATATATATTATAGAGAGAGAGAGAGAGAGAGAGAGAGAAGTTTATTATTTATATATATATATATAGAAAGAGAGAGAGAGAGGGAGAGGGAGAGGGAGAGTCGTTTGTATGGTAGTATACATTTCTATAACTCCAGTACATTGACTATATACAGTGCCTGTCTATGTTATGTGCTCACACAGATATATTGTAGTAATACATAGGGGCACACACACACACACTGTAAGGACAAAGTGTATACATGTACACACACACACACACACACACATATAGAGAGAGAGTGGGTGGATACATTTCTATGACTCTTGTATCATTGACTATACACAGTGCCTGTCTATATTATAGTAATACATAGGGGCGCACACACACACCTGTAAGAACAAAGTGTGTGTGTGTGTGTGTAGAGAGAGAGAGAGAGGGTGGTTTTTATGGTATACATTTCTATAACTCCTGTACCATTGACTATACAGAGTGCGTGTCTAGTTATGTGCTCACACAGACATATTATAGTAATACATAGGTGCACACATACACGCACACACACGCACCTGGACTGGAGTGGGAACACCAAACTTCTTCTTCAACACAGGAAGGTCAAAAGGTTTGGGAAGCCTTAAAAGAATATCCGAAGCAACTCTTTCAATGACATCTTCTCTACGTACGCCTCCCCCACTGTCACCGCCACGTGGCTGAAGATCCACGAGGTCCTTCCACAGATTCTTGGTTGTGTTTGTGTAGTAACTTATGTCCGCGTTTGAATGCAACCCAAATACTTCTGGAGTTTGTACTATAGGAAGTGAATCTATGTAATTTGTATATACCTCCCGAGGTCCTGGAAAAAGAAATAAATTTAAAAAATATAATTTAATAAAAGAATAAATAGAGTACATGCTTCTCTGTCAAGATTTTTTTTAATAGATTACATGCTTATTAAAAGTTAGAGCAGGGTTAGATAAAGCTATAGAGATTAGATCGATATAACCCTGCAAACTTACATTTAATATTTATATATATGTATTAAGGCGTTAGTTTTCATTGGTATGTGAAAGCTTCTATATAGTTTACATCATCATCATAATCATATATATATATATATATATATATATACACATACATACATTATATATATATATAGAGAGAGAGAGAGAGGAGAGGGAGAGGGAGACAGAGAGAGAGAGGGAGGGAGAGGGAGAGGGAAAGACAGTCACTCTACACTTTCCATACATCTATATACATTTATACTTACAGATTCATACACATACACATAAGAATGTGTATTCTACATTTGCACTTACACATATACACACGTACACATACATACATAGAGAGAGAGAGAGAGAGAGAGAGAGAGAGAACCTGTTGGTGGAAGCATGTAGCCACTACTGTCTTCTCGTTCGTAAAAGTAGAAGGGATGAAATTTATCAAAACAGAAAATCACCAAGGTATTCATCAAGGTAAGTCTTCAATATCCGACGGTCGAAAGAGTCGGACACACGTCCACCGTACATTGCTTCCCCGATTAAATAACGCAGTTTCCCCATGGTATTGTATCATCCTTGTTATCGTATGCTTTTCTTAAGTATGTTGAAATAAGCAACAAACTGCAAAAAATAAGCTTGATTATTTGACAGTACTATAAGGTTACATGCATTACTTAAATTGTTTAGTATACTACACTGCATATAAAAAATTATATATAATATTAATGTCATAAACATGGTCAACATGAAATAAACACACACACACACAAGTTTTCAACATAATAAACCATGCAAGCTCTCTTTGTCTCTCTCTCTCCTCTCTCTCTCTCTCTCATTGTTTACCTGATACGGAGATCCGTTTCATTAAAATCATAGGGAACATTCCATCCAAGTCTTCCGTACTTACGTCGCTCTTGTACGACTGCATGAAAGAATGCAACCACAAAAACCTGCATAATACAACACGGGTTTAAGAAACTTAATGGTTTAAGGCATACCGATGTAGTACACACACACACACAATAGATATACAGTATGTGTGTGTGTGTGTAGTCACCTGAGGACGGAAAGCAAAGTGGGGACAATCAGCCAGCATTTCCTCAGTAATTTTCGCATAAGAGGATCTTAAGTTGAGCTTTAATCCATTAGGTGGCTCAGTGACAACCTACAATCATTAAGCAATAATCATATTTACCTAATTACCTTCAACTAAGCACATATGTACACACACACACACACACACACAAACGTATATACAAACCTTCAAACTCCGTTGTAGGATACCCAGAGGAAACGTTGAAGTTGGCCTGTAGTTAACCACAGTCTAAAATCTGGATGTGGTTTAGTAATCTTCTCAAGTATCTTCTCTAGAGTTTTTAACCACGAAGGAAGAAGGTGGCAGTTTTGAAGCATAACCCATAAACCTCTCCCTGAACCAGATTCAAGTGTTTCTGCTGCTTTCGGCCCCATTCCTTGCCCTAATGCCATGTACTTCAGCTTTGCACCTAGTTAAATCGCTCACAGTTAGTACATATGGTACAAACTGTAAGTAGCCCATAGGATATATGCACACAGACACACACACACACATCTAAACATGAGTATATTCATGCACACATTATGCATATTCATATACCTGGTTTGAAGCCCATTTCTTCTCCTAAGTTAAATACATCGAATGCAGGGTCAGCTCCAGGACTTAGAATAAAAACTATTGGTGTTAGTGCTGAGCTTTGTCTATGGATACTCTTGTAATCCAATACAGGTGGCATTACATACTTCTCACCCATCTTATCTATCACATATCTCTGTAAAAGAAGTGCAATACACATGTCAATATAAAAATCGTTTGTACACACACACACATAATGCTACATACATAATATCATGAATAATAATATAATAGTTAAACATTACCGTGACAGCTACAGTGTTCGATCAATACGGAAACAACGTAAAACACAAAGCTGTTCAAAGAGGTTAAGCTTCTCATTAAACTGGCCAGGCATGGGGACCATTTCTGGACAGTCTTCTTCATACCACGATCGCCACTCAGGTCCATTTTCAGAGAAATGATTGCCTAATGCCTTAAATTGAGGGCCAAGTTCCATCATTTGGACCACGTCTTGCCAACCTGTGTATGCACCTTGTTATACACAAACACAAACACATACACACATATGTACCATTACATCATATAAAAACGAAGCCCACACACTTAATAGTTTACAAATCCTACACCGTCTCTCTCTCTCTCAACACCACACGCACGCACGCACACGCGCACACACACACACACACACACACATCACTATAAGCTGCATGAACAATTGCACACTTGACATACCAGTATTCTAGTCCATGAATATATAATGTATACATGACATATATACAGCAAGACATGCATGTTACCTATGTGTCTGTGTCTTATACATGTGCATCAACACACACACACACACAAATATAGTACCCAAGCACAGATCTCAGGCAATTGAAATACACACATCCATACATATCCATATATACAAATCTCTCTCTCTCTCTCTCTCTCTCTCTCTCTCTCTCTCTATATATATATATATATTATATATATATATAATGCATGTATGTACCTGTATCTGGAAACCAATCATGGGTTTTGGAATAGGTGACTTTTCAAGAGATAAATTTCCTTTGAGGAAGAACTGTAGCTGACCATGGTCCATACCTGTTTAACAAGTATTTATTATAATTATCACAGAAATATGACCAGTAAACCATATGGTAGTTAATTTATATGTGTGCACGAATATTATCTATCTATCTATCTATCTGTATGTATGTATGTATGTGTATGTATGTCTCTCTCTCTCTCTCTCTCTCTCTATATATTATATATTATATATATACCTTTTTTCGCCATCAAGAATACGTGTAGTGAGTTGAAAAGAGAGCATTAATTTGTGTTTCTCAAATAACCCTGTACATGTATAATTATAGACATCGTACGTAACAGCGTCTATAATGCTACGTAGACGGGCTTCCAACGTGGGCTCTCTTTTACTTGTTGCAAGGGATATCTCAAATACTTGAAGGAAAGATGCTAAAGAATATTCATACATGTTGTTTATTGCTGATAATCCCGACATTACGAAGAAGAGTATTGCTCCCCGTTTTGCAGCAGGGAAATACCTTGCTCGTAACTGTCACACATATATAGAAATATCTATACAGAATATATACCTGATGTGTGTGTAGAATATGTGTGTGTGTGTGTGTGTGTGTGATGCCAAAGCCTAACATTAAACCCTGAGATTTTCCTAAGCACACTGCAAGGCATATATATACATACATTAACACACACACACACACACACACATATATATTCATATGTATATTTATATTACCTGGTCTATTTCAATAGATGTGTCTCGAGCAAGTTTAAGCTTGTGAGAGATTTCAGAAGCTTTAAGCTTTGTATTCTCCAGTGTTGTTAAAAGCTCTTCATTATCAAGTATATTCCCTGTGGCATTGCTTAATTCCTGCAAAACATAAATATAAACAATAATTATATATATTTTTTGAATTAAGAATTAATTATCAAATATACTTAAGTAAAACTTACCCTTAATAGAGTGTCTTCTAGCTGTTTGAGCAAGGCCTTGTTTTCACTTGTATCTCTAACTAGTTCTTCCCTTTGCTCTTCAAGGTCTGGTCTTTCGTGTCTTACCTGTATAGTAAAAAATTAATTAAAATAAAAATTAGTTACTTAGTTCAGTTAATAGCTAATAATTTAACTAATTACGTACTGTAGCATTAAGAAGCTGAGATTGAAGCCCTTGTTCAGTAACTCCATAGTTAATAATCATGGTTTTGCCTGATATTTCTGGTCCATAATGCGGATTTGGCAGCTTGCTTATCAATATATAACGGAAAATTATCATCCTATTGAACAATTATCGAAGTAAGTTAGCAAGTTATACTAACAACACATAAGTTTTAATTATTAAGTTTAAACTTATGTATAAATATTGTGTATTAACCAAATGTGTATATATATATAATAGTTTACCCATTCAACGTCTTTGTCACCAAGTTTAACACTCTTTCTCGCCACCAGTAACTGTAAATGTTCTCTCCAGCACAGGATCGATCACAGGATCGATATACTCATCCACATTTTCGAACATAAATGGGAAACCATATTGGATAGCCATTTCAAGTTGTTTAACAAAATCAGAATCATTAAACGTCTTAACACGGCCCTCTAAGTGCTTTCCCTCCTTTCTCTTTATCCACGATATAGCCTATTTAAAAATAATAATCACTTAAGTCACAACTTAATACACGTACACACATGCACGCATTTTATAAATACTAAGTTTTAATATTAAAAAAATGTATTTTACCAAATAAACAATTAAACAAAATAAAATATTACCTGCATTTGGGGATCGATACAGAGTGGAAATCTCGAGGCCCGTGTTGTTAAAATACCGTTTGTATAGAGAGCTCATTAGACGGTAAACCCTCACTGTTCCATTTGCTAATCTCCACTTCACTGGTGAGAATATTCTCAAGTGAAAACGGATCTGTACATGGCAGCTCTTTCTCAGCGATATCCTTTAACCATATTTTGAATTAACTCGGTTCTATAATCCATAGTAAAAGCTCCACAATAACTGGCAAACATAAATACACCGAAGGTTATTATTATTAACCTATATTAACGGGCATCTCTCTCTCTCTCTCTCTCACACACACACACACACACACACACAACACACACGTACCTTAAGAAACTAGAAGTAACAAGGCAATCCCCAATTAGTTTAACACGGGCAAGAGCAAGGTCACCAAGCTCACGTGACCATCTTTCATGCTCTGAACCTAAGCCAACTATAAGACGCTCTGCTGCACTTAAACGCCTCTCCATAAGATCTGCAAATGATACAAAGTTAGATGTATCGCATGCGTGTGTGTTTCATATTTAAACTGTAAACTTGTGCTAACCTGCTTTCTCTTTAAGTGCTTGTTGCTCAGCAGTGTTATCTTCAAACTGCTTCTGTAGTTGAAGTAGTTGTTCCGAAAGTTTCTTCACCTGAATTAATAATATACTAATGAAAAAGCTTCAATTAACAAAGTCATAATATATATGTGTATACATAGACATACATATAATCTACTGCACATGTAGATTTATACTAAAGTATACATAGCTCTATTCTAGTAGATATAGATATTATATATCCAAATACCCATATACAAACTCTCTCCCTCCCTCCCTCCCCCCCCCCCCCCCCCCGCTCTCTCTCTCTCTCTCTCTCTCTCTCTCTCTCTCTTCCTCTCTCTCTCTCTCTCTCTCTATACACCACACACCAGTACCTCCTCTTGTTTTTTTCGAGCTCCTTTTGTGCATTTTTAAGGTTTCTTTCTGCTGTGGCAACAGCTAATCTTTTTGGCTGGACAACCTTCGCAATTCCATAGTAATTAACCATAGCAACGACCCAACGTAATAAACCTGCTCCTGCTGTTGATATTTGTGCTTAATTCGTCGAGGTTAAGCTTAGGATCCTTAAAGTACTCCTTAAGAGCTCTCATCTGCATTAAAAATTTGTTAACTAGCATAATTAAAACTTAATATATATATAATTATAATGTTAAGCATATCAGTAGATTACATTATTTGTGATAATTTAAATAACTACAGGTGCAATGTTTCATTAGAAAATATCATTCGATCTTATTAATGAGTTTTCATTAAACCACTTACAATTAGTAATATTCTTAATTAAAATTGAAATACTTTTGTTATATTAAATATAGTTATCATAAGAAAGAAAAATATAAGATTAAGTTTAAACTTAATTTAAGCTGCATTACAGTTACCGTAAAATGCTTACAGTTACCTTCATTTTTGTAATAAAAAAAAGATTGACTTACATATAAACAGAGTTTTTTTGTTTTAACTCAGATATACATTTTAATTTACTATTATCATTTGTACATTTTATAAAAATAACAGTATATATGTATGCAAAATAAATGCTAAAAAACCTGTTTTTCCGTGATTGAATCTTTGTCAAACTCCATTAGTGAAGCCAAAAATCGATTATCAGCCATCATTGCCTTTGCACCTTTCCATGATACATCTTTTATACCCCGTAATATGACAACACACTCACAGACCTGCATATATAATAATATACTCATTAACTATATGATATTAATAAAATCAATAATTAATACATATCTACATATATTATATATATATATATTACCTTTTGGACTAAAATATGAGGTTTAGCAAAAGATCTAATTTCTGTAATTTCCTCCTTCTTTAAACTGTTTTAGCGCTTCTGCAGCAGCCTCTAATGCGGGCAAGGCTTCAGCCAGTGCCACTTCTGCTTCTGCCTTCTCTCTGGTGATTACTTCGCTCTGTTTTGATAATTCTGCTGCTTTGTCATTTGCTATGTTTTGTTTTGTTGTAACCTTCTGTATTCTTACTGTAAATAAAAAATAAATATATCATCATTCTCTCTGTGTCTCTGTCTCTGTCCTCTCTCTCTCTCTCACACACACACACCACGTTGAGCATTACCTGATAACTTCGAGAAGCTCATTACACTCCTTTGTCTTGGCATCCACAACTATTTTAGCGTCCGCAAGAGTAATCTGAAACACAAAGCAGTTAATTAAAATATAAAAAAATATTATATAAATATAAGAATTATTAATTGCAGCAATATTCCTATGATAGTAAGTGATTCTTAATTCTTATAATAGTAATATTGTATATCGTGCATACTCACTTCTTTGATAGATAAAAACTATACATAACATAATGTGTTCTACTTTTGAAATTATATATTTCACACAGACACACATTCACTCTCTCTCTCTCTCTCTCACACACACACACACACACACTTACCTGCATTTCTGAGACTTCTACTTTGGCTTGAATGAGCTTTTGAAGACCGCCATTAAGCCTTGCAGCCATCTCACTATTATTCACTCTAGTCCTCACAAGTGAACTCCGGTAATTCTCAATAAAATCCAGAAATTCTTCGGTGAACATAGTTATATCTACGCATTTTTACCTGTATATTCAAGGTAAATCGAGAGACCACACACCACACACACACACCACACACACACACACACAGAGAGAGAGAGAGAGAGAGAGAGGAGGGGGTGCATGACACACACACACACACACACACTCTTATATATATTTGTTATTCGACGCTATTTACACATTAAGCATGACTAGTAACATGTTAGCATAAACGTATCTCAGTGTAGATTCCTAAATTAACATACCGGAAATAAAACTACTAAATGTGTCATTCGTACATTATTATTTCTGAAATGAAACTAATGATATATATACATTTAAAATAGAGTTCAAATAATAAAACAAACATATTGCAAACATGGAGCATACTATGTTGCCAAAGTTAAAAAACTTTAAACTATTAAATAAACAATTGTTCTATCATATAAAGTGTTAAACCATTAAGATTAACATACTGAAAATTAAATATAATTAGTATATAGTTACCTCGAAATCTGCACTTATCTTGCAAACTGATTGATGAACCATAACCATGTGTTCTAATATATGAGGCCTTAGATTCTCTTGGCAAATCAAAGCTCAGCCAAGAACACAGATGCCACAGAGTGTAAAGCTTCCTCTGGCCATGGTGTTAACCAGTTTATAACACAGTTATTCACCTGAGATAAGACAGGGACATTATTATATGCATGTGTGTGTGTGTGTGTGTTGTGTGTGTGTGTGTGTGTGTGTGTTCCCCACTTGTAATATTATGAGAAGATTATATTACCCACACACACACACACACACACACGCGTACCATGCCAGGGAAGTTTCGACACCGTGTACGTAAGAGGTCACCAACAGGGGACATTGCCAGAGTGACATGTAGATTGCTACGACATCTACGTATAAAATACGCCCAGCAATTCTCCTTCGTATCAACAATTCCAGCTGCAGTAACTGCATCCCTTATCTGCAATATATATATATATAAGTATAGCTGTGAACGCGTATATGTATAAGTGTGCATGTGCATGCATGCATGTGTGTGTGGGTTAGACATGTGTACCTGACCAATCATGCCATCTTTTTCATCTTCAGCAAACAAAGCAGGCACCATACCAGAAGTAAGCATATTATTTACAAGCTCAAGGAATCCTTCGTCCACAACATGAGCATCTGCACATGTATTCTACTTCAGTTTGTAATGAACACACACACACACACACACACACATATATATATATATAAACACCTGTGAATAAGAAGACCACAGATCGATTCTCAACTCCCAGCATGTTGTAAAGCTTCTTTAAATCTTCTCTAAATGTATCTTCATTGTAGCCCCTTGTAAGTGTTATTTCAAATACAGCACACCCGCAGCAAATGCTGACAATTTAGATAAACTCTTTTTACCACTACCTCCAACTCCTACTAAAAGTGCATTTCCCTGCAAATAAAATATTTATAATTGTATTAAAGATTATAAACTAGTTAACTATGATTACAAAATAAATAAAGAAGAAAAACATTATTGCAAATGTTTAAGTGTAGCATATTTTATAAAAATACTATCATTAAAATGTATTTATTAAGCTTACTTGATCTAGACGCATGATTCGATGAATATGCGTAAGTTGTTCAAGGGCATCCTTAAACATCACAAGGTTCATCTTCTTATTTGTTAAACAATATTCATCGAGTATTTCTTCAAAAATCGGCTTAACTACATCATAGGTTCCACAATCCACATATAACCTCACTTCACCCTCCTGTAAGATGTTTAATAATTTTAAAAATATTAGTAATAATTATATCATTTATTAGTATATTTTATCAACGGAAAATTTGCGTTTGTACCTTTAATGCATTCTTATAATCTCCATATAATATTGGATTAGCAACAGCATAATCAGCATTATTAGGCTGTTTTACTTTAAGCAGCTCCATGAGTTTCCCCTGTAAAACACATAACACAAACTTTGTAAATGTGAAACGTATATGTCTACACATATTACCCACGACATGATTAATAATAATAATAATAATAATTATGCATATATGTTCAAGAAATAATGTGATTTAAAGCTTACTATAATTAAATATAAATGTTTAAGTTATCAATTATAAATAATAGTTTACCTCGACAATTTCCTTGTCTTTATCTGAAATTAATCGATCATAGAATATTCGCAGGGCCTCATTTCTCCATAAACGGACCATCTGTGGAGCACTTTTGGTAGTATCGGTGTAGAGAGGCATAAACCCTCGTATATTCTGCTTAAATCACGTAGATTAAATATAATGAAATCTGGATGGTGTTGGAGGAAGCCTATCCAATATGTAGTTGTATAGCTCCAACGTCATATCCGTAATTATCCAGTTATATCCTGCATAATAATCACATTCTTAACCAATAATCAAATGGTTAAATACACAATACATAGTTCTATATATATCGTATTTATACGTGTTTGAGAGAGAGAGGGAGAGACAGACAGACAGACAAACGTGTTATATATGGCTATATATATATCATATATATATATATGCATGATTGTATATAGAATTATATATATATATATATTCACCTGTATCTCTTTTGTAAGATTTCTGCAATGAGCCTCCAGAATAGCATTGTATATATGTGAAAGAGATTGGTTTGAAGGAAACTGTATCTCCAACACCGCAAATAATGAAATAAACCTTGGATCCACATTGTTTCTTGCCCCTCCTGGTCTCCCCATTGCACCCACGTATTGTACGTCTTTTATATATTTCCAATTTAATTCTTTCCTGAACAAATAAATAAGTACATAATGTTATTTATTTCCTATTTACTAAAGCTGTAATAATATGAAATTTCATTAATGAAATTAATAATGAACAAATCAGAAAATATACAAGTTATTAGTATTTTACGTCAATATTTAAAATGAAAATTAATGTAATTATTTTTTAACTTATAATATATAATAGTAATTAAGTTAAGTTTACCCTCTGTCATATAGACCTCCACGTTCGATTAGCAGCTTTAACATTGCAATGGCTGCTGTGTACCATACGTATCAACTCGGGGCATATTAAATCATCAATAAATAATATCATTTTTCTTCCAACTGGAGGCCCATATATATCCTACAAAATAGTTTTTGAAATTTAAATAATAATAATAATATAATTAACTACTATTACCTTTGTGCGTTTTTCTAATACATCTTCAATTGTAATTTGAACATCCATGGACGGTTCGACTGCTGAAGTTTGAACTTAGAAGTAAAGTGCTTGCAGTGGGCATGGCACCTAAGTACTTTTGTATAATAACTGTTTTAGCAGTACCACTTTCCACAAACAGCACAGCCTTGCCAATCTGTAGACACACGCATCCATTTACATATATGAGTACGTATGCGTATGGATGTGTGTGTGTGGGTGTCATTTATGTATACATATATGTATGTGATTTTAGACGTGCCTGTAGATATAAAAGATATATGTGTACATCCAATCATTGTGCCTGCATGTGTGTGTGTGTGCGAGAGAGAGAGAGAGAGAGAGAGTACATAAGTGACTATAAAACTTGAAATGCGTATATAGCTATATATTATGTTACTAGCCAGTATTTCTGTCTTAATACTTAATATATTTATATATCTACAATATTTAAGCTTTATGCAGCATTAATACACAGAGGCCCTTGGATGTTTTGGACAGGCAGACGGAGAGAGAGAACTGATGTGTATGCGCATATGCATACACACATATACATACAAGGCATCTGTCAATATATCTATAATATGTGTGTGTGTATGTACGTGTACAAAGACTATATATTCATGTACAACGTGCGTGTGTTTGTGTTTTTTTGACTTACCTCCATAAAAGTATTAAGAAGCCAAGTAGACCTCACGGTATCTATAGTTGGCACCAAAATCTTACTAAATACTCGGTCAGGTGGAGGCTGCAAGGTAGAGTAGGAAAACACTTTAAAATTAATATATGTTAAAAACAAATATTAAGTAACAAACTTACCACTAATTAATATTAAAACCGTTAACTAATATAATTAACTATCTTATCATTCATTAAAATATGATAAGTTTGCCTTGTGAAATACAAAATTACTTAATGTTAACTTAAAAGTACTTAAATACCTACACATATATACATAGATAACAATATTACACATCTTAATTATATAATTATATATATATATTATATATATATATATATAGATAGATAGATAGATAGATAGATAGAGAGAGAGAGGAGAGAGAGAAGAGAGAGAGAGACACTGAAGTCTACACTTTGTATATCTATTACATTTATACTTACAAATTCATGCACATACACATACACACATACACACATACATGCACAATAAGAATGTGTATTCTACATTTGCACCTACACATATACACACGTACACACCATACATACATAGAGAGAGAGATCACAGTCACAGGATACACTAAAGTTTACACTTTGCATACATCTATATACATTTATACTTACAGATTCGTACACATGCACATACACATAAAATGTTTCTACATTTGCGCTTACACATACACACGTACACGACATACATACACAGAGAGAGAGAGAGACGAGAGAGAGAGAGAGAGAGAAGACGTCACACGATACGCTGAAGGACATCTATATACATTATACCACATACACATATTCAGACATACATATACACATGCATGCATATACACATAGGAATGTACATACGATAAACATATACACACGTACACATACACATACAGACCTGATATTCTGGAACCATAAGCTTCCATGAACGCCATTGAAGGTCCTTCACACTGAAACAAAACTCATAAAGGGACTCGGAAGGGGCTGTGTTGGTGGCAAAGGATCAGCTGTGCTCATCCCCATTAGTGCTAATGATTTAATAAACTTATCAAATCTCTCACGGTCACGGACAACCGTTGATTGCACGACACCTGCTCCTATCGACCATACTAATGAGAAAATAAACACAGCCTCCAGTACCTGTACAGAGTCAAATTATTAATAAACTTATATAAAAGTTAACAGTTTAACATAGCTTAATTAACTACTAAATCAGCTACTAATTAATTATATTCAAGAAGTTTAAAAATAATGTAATATTAAATAATAACTATTTACCTGTGGAGCAGTAATAGGCTGGTCTTCAGTTAAAATAGCTTCTAAAAGTGTACACAGTTGAGCAGCCATGTTAAGATTTGTAAGCGGAATAGTTAACATTAAAGGCGGTGTCATTTCTTCCTCGGTTACCCCCTCCAACACAAACTCTATACACTTTTGTGCATATTTGTCAAATAACTCATTTAACATGCCAGCTTGCTCCTTACTGCAAATATAAACATTTTATTAAATATAATAATAATAATCATAATAAAAACATTGAAGGACATAAAGTAAATAATAAAATTTCAGTTTACTTTTAACTCAAGGATAAAATTGACTTCAAAATACCCCATGTAATCTGTGTATATGTGTCGAGTTTGACAAATATTAAACTTTAAATAAACTAAATAGTTAAATTAATTTGTTGATTAATTAATCTTACTTTTGTCGTTTGTTCACCCATTTCCATATATATGGCTTAAAACCCAAGTTTTTAGAGTCCACAAACACCATTCCACATCGACTAACTGTAGCTGGCGAAGCATATTGCAAATCTGAAACCTGCAAAATTACATAATTTAACATCAACATTAATAGTAAAGTAACAATAAACAGTAAATATAACTGGGTTAAGTTTCACCACTTTATATATATATATATATTATTGAATATGTATGTAAATTACCTCAAATAGCAATTTACAATGGTTTTGGAGACGTATACGCTCTCCATTTGGAAGTGTAAGCAACTTATTGTCATCCATCACACTATTCATATCCTCAACCCATAGAGCATCAACATCCCCATCAAAAACCAAATAAAACCTGTACAAAGAGTACATAATACAATAATATAGATAATAAATATTATAATATGTTTCTAAGTATTTAATTATTAATCAGTAATTAGTTAATACCTGTCATTTCTATCTGAAGCTAATGGTTTATTCATCTCTCGGAATAGATTTGAAAGAAGGCCATCCGTCCAGTCACGGGTTTCAGGATCTGTAATCACACTTTTTGTTAACACACACACACACACACACACACACACACTTGTGTGTCTACATAAATATATACGTCTATATATGTATATGTGTGTGTATAGTTGTATATGCATGTTAATGGGGAGGTTACCATTAAAATGGACAAATTAGTTATTAATGTGTATCTACTTATCTATACGTGCATCACATATACACATAGTTAAGAGAAGGTTGTTAAGCCATTCTTTTATATAAAACACATGAAAACATACCCCAACTGTCTGCCCATGTGTGTACACACATATATGGATGTATGCTAACTAGTACAAGAGCTTACCCATTAAGCCGTAGAGTTCAGTTGTGGGTTGCGCTTTGGGGTTAATTATGCTGAGTTTAGTGGGGCAATTAAGCTTGGTTTGTGCACGAGCCAGTGTTTGTATAATGACACTCTTGCCACCCCCTGTAGGACCGACAACCATTGTTGTGTGTCTCGTAAGCATTGTTTCATATAGTTGTATAACTTTGTCCACTTGCTCACTTGGCCCCGTCATTACCAGGTACCCATTTTCCTGTCAATAATAATAAAAAGAACGTAATTCTAAAAAATGTAAGCGAATTTGTGTGCGTGTTTTGCGCGTTTTACACACACATAGTTGACTACATATACAACATACATACATACATACATACATACATATATATATATATATATATATATAGTGTGTGTGTGAGAGAGAGAGAGAGATATACGTATATACAAGCAGTTCAATGTATTCTTCTCCGTCTAGATACAAAATATATACATATCACAAACATATAAGTATACTTATATTAGCTGACTATTAATAACCTTATTCAACAATATATATAATTGTTTAAGAACGTTGTTATATACAAATATATATTAATAGATGCATAGAGATGATTAATATAGGATTAAATACCTCTAAGTCATGTTCAACCACGTCATTAAAGGACGGATACCGGACACGTGGACAATCCAAGCCAGGGAAGAGGTCATTAATAAGCCCCAGAAACAGTGGAACATCCTCGAAGATAAACTTGGGCAAGTTCATGTCGCGAAGGGCCCTCATAAGCACCAATTGCTCGCTCATGTCTGGCCTCGTTTAAGGGCTCCAGCCATCACTAAGACAGATTTAAGGGCGCGTAGTCCAAAGTCGTAGTGGTATTGTTTGGACAGCTGCTCCCTTGCTAGCTTGTATAGCACTGTCATCTTCTTCGCTAACACTTTTGCTGTGTCAAACCTGTGAAAGTGTGGTGTGTGTGTGTGTGGTGTGCACGCACGCGCCCGTGCGCATTCTTACAATAATGCAACCATACACCATACGTGTGCATGGACTTGCAAATGTAAGTCTATTTTTCAGTTAGCACACACTGAAAGTACTACATTCATACGTATGTATGTATTTATGTATGTTGCTTAAATAGACAGGTACACACACCACACATGCTTACCCTTCAGAAAAGAGCATGATTTCACATATTTGTTGCAAATCGGGGACGATCATCGTGACAGACGGAAAAGAGCCTTCAAGTTATCGGGAATCTGTTCTACCGGCATATCCTGGGTTCATTGTGATGAATATTCCCGTTCTAGAATCCAAAGCAATCTCTTTTCCTTCAAATTGGAACTTTTTCAAATTATTTTTCAACGCTTCCTGCATAAAAACAAGTCTCGTGTGTGTGTGTGTGTGTGTGTGTCTGTCTGTCTGTCTGTCTGTCTGTCTCTCTCTTCTCTCTCTCTCTCTCTCTCTCTCTCTCTCTCTCTCTCTCTCTCTCTCTCTCTCTCTCTCTCTCTATATATATATATATATATATATATATATATATATATAAAGGAACTAGTAAACGTACTTGAATTTGTTTAATCTGGGATGAGACCACAGACAACACTTCAGCTTCAATACGATTGAACTCATCAAAACACCCCCATGCTCCACATTGTACGAGTCCTGAGAATATAGACCCATTGCCTGCATAATACACATATACACATCGTACATATACACATACATGAAAATGCACGGAATACACAGACTTTATATCGTTATAATGCTTATATTTACATAATATATCGTATTTAAGCTGTATGATGTTCTGCACGAGCAACAAAACTCAAAGCAAAAAAATCAAGTTAATAACACATAAACATGTGTGTGTGTGTGTGTGTGTGTCTATACACACACACACACACACACACACATACATACAGAGAGAGAGAGAGGGCACACTACAATAAGTGTGTATATGCGTGTATGCGTGTTTGTATGTTATGTATTTACCTTGTAATCAAGGCCATCACCACAGTTAAACACCACACACAGTAAAGCCATAGATTTAGCAAGGTCCTTTGTGGTTTCTGTTTTGCCTGTTCCTGCAGGGCCGGCAGGGGCACCTCCTAAACGGTAAGTTAACGCCGTGGTTAACGTCATGTAACAACGGTCTGTTAACGCCGTTATAAACCAGCCTTCCGTTTAATCCCATGTACTCGTAGCCAAACAGAAAGGACCCCGTACATTGCCTGAAGAATCAAATATCAATGCCATGTATTTGATGCATATGTAGATAATATAGTGTATATATTTATACATACAGTCATATACAGCCAATATATATGTACGTATGATATTCATATATACATTTGTAAGCGTGCATACATGGTGTAATTACCCATATGGTGAAGTTAAACTATGTATGCGTATACAAAAGGTAAATTACAGCATAAGTTCGATTAATTGGATACACATAGAAACAACTGAATTTAAATGGACACACACACAATCGATTTACATCATATATATATACATATGACACACACAATTATATATATATTATATACATACCGGATAACTATATCAACTTCACGATCCCAATAGAAACGTAGCTGACTCTCCCAAGCAACTCTCTGTGATCCAGTATACTGTCCCTCACAAAGGTGTCTATAATATCTCTTGCATGTACCTCAATAATAATCAAAGCATTCACCTACAAACAAATTAATTAGTATAATACTTAATTAAAGTTAACTACAATATACTTAACTAGTGCATCAATATTGCAATTTAAATATATGGTAAAGTTCAATACATCCTTATAGTAAAATATACCTCATTATCAAATGCATACCAAGTATTTAATCTATTAGAATAATATTTTATGATACTTTACAAAAGAACATTATATTATGTACCTTCTTTCTTTGTAGATTGCTCAAGTCGGATCGAACCATTCCAACTAGCTCGTTTAACTGGTCCGTTAACTTAAAACTAAACACCTTCATTGCATTCTTGTTACCAGCTCTCACGTTGTTAAATGCATCTTCTACCTCCCACGTCCACCATATTTGACTCCCTACATAAAAACATTCACGTTGTGCGTGCGTGTGCATGTACTTACAAAATATGTACATATTACCAATTACATATTATTTACCAACGAGGGTGACCATGCCCAGGTTATCAGTAATCCACTTGGTACGCCTTGCTTTGCATAATGATAAACTCCTTCCTTTGATATTTGATATAATGAACGTCTCATTTCAGCCTCCACCTAAACAAAAAAAAGTAAAAAAACGTTAAAATAAACTAATTATGATAATAAAGATTAACTAGTTAAGTTATATACCTAAAACAAATTAGTTAGCTAATTAAGAGAGTTAAGTGTATGTACCTTCTTCATCCAAACCTCTACAGGCCCATCAGTTGAACTGCGGCTCGTAAAGAATATGTTTCACCTAAAACCGCGCATACACACGTGTTTGTGTGTGTTGTATATATATCATATTGAATTATATAAAATTTAATGATATTATTAATTAATATATTATCGAAATACCTTCTGAAGATTTCATGCCAATAACTGTTTTGAACGTTCTCCGAACTCTAGAGCAGCACAATTATCAAATAGCTTAAGCATGTGTTCTTGTATAGCAGTAGGGTCCGAGCTTCCAAGTACTGAAACAAGTTTAATTAAATTACTTAATAAATCTAATTTAATGACTTAGCTCCTCTAAATGATTGAGTTTAATTTGATTAAGTTTAGTTAAACTTAAATACCAGAAAGAAGCTCATCGTCTGATACGAAGAAGAAGCGTGGGAATGCATTTCTCTCGTATCCAAGTACCTATAAAGAAAATGCGGTGTAAATGTGTATTGACATGTGTTATAAATATATGCTTGCATAGTCAATCATTACACACACGCGCACACGCACACACACATACTCGGTTAAGCTCTTCTGACAAGTCTCAAGCTGTGTTAGAGTACATTGAGGGTTGCAAGTCGATCTGGAGCCGTACACGCGTCCACGATGTTGGGGTTCTTCGCGGTCTCATTCATGATCTTCTTCCAAGTTTTGTCAATGTTATCAAAGCGTTTAGCCTCGTCTGGTAATTGGTGTCTAATATCATCGGAAATGAATATACTCTCAAGGTACATCCATTTTCTTTGCACCTGTAAAAACATTTGTTTTATGTACAAATATATGAAATATGCTACAAGAATCCGTAGCATATGCGCTATATATAATTTGTACACATTATGTTTAGATAGTTATATAGATATATGTGTAGATACCTGCACATAATGTATGCAAACAGATACATACATAATATATATGTATATTATGTATGTATGTATTTGTTTGCATACATCATTTGTACACATATATACACATATATACACATATATCTTTATATACCTATATAACTATCTAACATAATGTGTACAAATTATATGTATAATAACCTTAAAAAAAATGTGAAACAACACTCTTAAACTTACAACAATACTTAAATAATTACATAAATATGTGGTGTTAATTGCACTGAATAATTTAGTTGTTTATTTGTGTATCTATATAATAAAATTTATTTATCTATTTCTGGTTGTAATCATAATTCTTTTAAATACTCCTAGTGCACATATATTCACCGTTAAATAATCCACTTGGTAACCTAGTTGGCATCCAATGCCCGATATTGGCAAACGGATGTAAACAGCATACATACATACATGTAGTAAATATGACGTATGTGCTCCCCAATTTGAAATGTATAATTCTATGTACCTCACAGGAGAACGCACACGCGCACACACGCAGAGCTACCTGCATCCAGATGTCTATGACTTCTCCAATGAGGCTAAGCTTCCGCTCCCAGTTATTAACCTCGGTTAAGAAAGCACGGACAAATCTCGAGCTGACCATGCTTTGTAAGTTAAGCATCAGGTCTTCAAGTAATATAACAATGGGTTCCGTGCTCCTCATAACCCACCCGCGATCGATTCCGTCCTTGTTATATCTAAACACCTCAAATTGCTGCTCCTTCCATGTCTCAGCCATCTTCTTTAAGTCCATTTCGATATTCAACTCCTTTTGTGCTGAGTTCGTTATATCACTGAAATATATCCCAAAACGTGTGTGTGTGTGTGTGAGAGAGAGAGAGAGAGAGATTAATTATCAAGTACACATATATAAAGACATGTTAACAAGTATTACATGCATATACAAGGATATATATCATGCACACACACACACACAGACACACATATATATACACCGTTTATGTGTATGTATGTGTGTGTATGCACCTGATAACAGCAGTAAAATTATGCAACTCCATTCTGAAGAGATTTGCAAGTGTGAAAGACTTGGGGTCCATATCAAATGATTTCCCAGTCACCTCCATTAGTTTCTCCCAGTGACGAGGCCTTAATGCATCGCTCTTCAAATCCTGTATAATAAAAACATAATTAATTATTTAGTAAATTTTTTATTTAACTATCTAATAATATGATTATATCCGCTGGCAATTGTTAATTGATATAGTTTTGCCTTGTGTGCACTCTTGTGTTTGTATATTTATATCAAAAGGAAATGGTTAATATACCTGAATAAGGGGAAGAGAATCCTGGAAACCTTTAACCTTAGCTTCCAAAAGGGCATAAGGTTGAAACGACTTGAGTGTCCTTAATCTCTTTAAACGGACTGTAAAATCTTCTGTAATATTCACTAGTTTCTGAATATCGAGCTCAACCCATAATGTACTCGAATAGTTATCCACCGTAGTCTTGAAGTCTACGTATACCGTATATATTTGAGACAGACTCTTAAGCAGAGTTTCCACCTATACAGAAATTAACTAATATTTTAGAAATTATATAGTTGAAGAATATTTTATAATTATAAAGTATGTAACTGCATTTATCTAACAGAAAACATTGTAATATTTAGTCTGTTAATTATCAATAAAGATAGACTTATTATCCATAACTAACTCTTTATTTTTCTATTGATAATTATTCTGGAAAATAAATTTATCTTTTATTTAATTTAAAATACTTAGAATTATTTTTTATTTTAAGAAAACCTTAAATTTAATAAGAGAGAAGATTTATTAAACTTCTAGCATTTTAAACATTTAAGTGTAGTAATGTTTAAGTAATTGATAGGTAAATTAATATAATTAAAGTTAACGTTAGCACATAAAACTTATTTATTGACTTTTAATTTTTTGTAATAATTAAATTTAATTACCTCAGCTAAGAGAGGATATGGTGTTATAGGCAGGTCAAACAGCTTCTGAGCCAAGACAAGTTGCTCTCTATCTCCTTGTAATCTTAGCAGCTCAGCCTGATATATAAGGGCATTAATTTTTGTATGTATGTGGTTATATAGTTTATAAATGTCATCAATGTATGATATTAGAACAGAGTAATATATTATATATATATATATATATATATATATCATGCATACACAACACACACACACACCTGAGCATTCTGCATAAGCTCCACACCAACATCAAGATCGGGAGCCTTCGCAGGACCCCTTTGTACCGTTTGATCACGAAAAGCCTGTACTTCCTTGGCAAACTCAATGACCTGATAACAAAGTATAGAAATAATTCAAATAACAAAGCATGCAATCACTAAAAACATAATATTAATATAAGCAATATACTGTAAGGTATACACATACATAAATGCATGATATATAAATAACCATCAGTAATAATTAACATCAAACCTGCTTTTTCGTTGTCTCAGTAAATCTTAATTTAATTTCTTGTAAGGAGACGTTCAAAATTGCACTTTCTTTCTCCAACTCCAGCCATCTATTGTAAAATCTCATATATACATACAACGCACACACACACACACACACACACACACACACACACACAAATGTTACCTCTCTCGGATACTTAGTATACGAGCCTTCTCTTCAGGATCATTATGTAAGCCAAAAAAGCTCTCGTGTTCTATTTCTCTCCTCCAAATCCATGTACCTATATAAATAATTAAACAACATTTAATCAATCATTAATCTTGTTTAATGAGTAAATAAACACTTACTCTAATTCCATAATCATGCCAGAACTTTGAACTTCAGCAACAACATTCAGCACCATCTTTAATGTGTCCAATGTCTCCGGAGACTGCAGAGAACATACATGTGCATACATATATATGCACATAATACACATACGTAAACATGTATACATATACTACATGTGCGTACATCAATATACATACATATATGACTTACCAAGTGCAGAGTGTGGACAAGGTAGTCAATTTTACTATGCAACTCTGTAACTCGGGGTTTCTCACAATTTGCCATCTCAATGCCAATTTGTTGAACCTGTTAGTGTATAAGCACACGTCGATATGACTAAACACGCATCGTGTATGTGTGTGCATGCGTGCATGCAGGCATATATATATAAATCAGTATATATATCTATATACAAGCATATGATAGAGCTTACCCAGCCAAGGGCCACTTGGTTAATTGAGGCCGCTAATTGGTGACTGTTAAACACTAAAAACTCCACAGGTTTCTCTTTTGGCAGCTCTAAAATGTCAGTTGCTACCTGCAAAACCAGTATTTTTAAACAAATTTACTCGCACATGCATTTTTATGCGTGTGCCTGTGTATATATATACCACATAAGTGTGTATGTTGATATACATGTATATATTGATTTATTGTATTCATGCAGTTACATAAAGTTTACTCATAGTGGACAATAAACACTCTTTTTTCCTTCTTATTACTTCCAAATATATACTATTTATATGATATACACACACATATACAACTGAATTCTCTCTCTCTCTCTCTCTCTCTCTCTTCTCTCTCTATCTATCTATCTATCTATATATATATATATTATTATTTATTAGTATACCTTATAGTATTTTGCAAGCTTTTCTTCAAACTTGGCACATGTGGGGTTCTTTGATGCAAACTTCCCAATGATAGCCACCTTATCTTGCCTCCAAAGATGTTGAAATTTCCTCCAATTATCCAAGTGTCTAAAAGATTAAAGATTAAAAATGATATTTTGATACAAATATTAAATAAATATATATATCCATAAGGCTTACTTATGTGCTCCAGTTAATACTTTCTCGATGGCAGTATTTAAAGTCAGCATTGAAGTTATTATCTGCAAGTTAAACCAAGTTTAGTGTTTTAAAATGCTTAAAATCCTAATCTCGCACCTTGGGATTAAGTGACACGTCACTGTAGAACGAAAAGATGAACGGCTCAGCATCTTCCACGCCAACCCTCTATAAAATGAGTCAATTTAACATAATAGATACTTGTATTTGTAACTATTATTCAAATTTAAATTAAAAAGGCAAATTTTATAAACGATTAAATACGTAGTTACCTTACACGATACATTATAATTTAAAACCTTAAATAATTAACATATTTATTCTGGGAATATCATTTCTTTGTCTTGTATATAATTACTTCTAAAAATACTATTTACATATAATTTATACATTTCAAAACTAATATTTAAATCTAAAATTAAATTTATATATCTTATAATATCTTGCTATTGAGACACTAATTATAACCTGCTCTGGTGTCTCCATACAGGTTCCATCCATCCATCTGATAAACGGCTTTGCAGAGTCTACTGTACTCCTTACCTGGTAAATGTAAATACATATGTTACTCTTACATTTACATGTATATGTGTGTATGTGTGTGCGTGCGCACGCGTGTGTGTACCCACCATATTTGTAAGAAGCTTAGTGAGTTCTGTCAAGCTTGGTTGGACAACTATGTCAGGGATGTTTAAGTAGCAGTTTAACTTGAAATAACGTATAAAATCCGGTTTTTTGTTGGAAACCTGTAAAATAACAAATCTTATTACTAAGAATAAAATAGTTAAATCATGAATGTTTTTATATACTTCACTTTTAAAGTATATATGTGTATCATAATATTATGCATTGTAAACATATGCATTATAAACTAGTAAAACTTGATAAAACATATAATGCATATATAGACACATTATGTATATTAATATAGTCCTAATAATAAAACCGAACTAAATAATATCAATTATTAATAATATACCTTAACAGTGGGAACCTTCTGAAAGAGTGTTTTTAATGCATCTAAGCCACCAATAACCATTTGATTTAAAGCCTTAAATATCTTACGCTCCCAATAAACATAGTAATCCACTAAAGCAGGTGAGCATCCCGTATTTGTTGATACTACAACCTCCTCAAGCTTTTTCAATAATGGAGAGATTGCCTGATACCTGTTTAACAGTTAATATAAGTCATATTAAGAAATTCATAATATGGCTGTCTCTCTCTGTCTCTGTCTCTCTCTCTCTCGCGGAAAGAACAGAATAAATATATTAGAATTTATTTTAATCTAAACTCGCTTCATTTAAGCAACATAGCAATCACGTAGATATACTGTATAAAATATATATCTTTACTATAATTAAATATATTATCACAAACTCACTGTTTCAACGCGGTCTCTTCAGCCCTCTGCCTTTGTTCCTCTATATAATCATACATTTCCTGCAGTGCAAACAATGTGTGCGTGCATGCGTGCGTGTGCGTGTGTGTGTGTGTGTGTTACCTGGAACTCCATGCTTTCAACGTCTCCAGTAGCAGGTGGTAAGTTTAAGAGCTTTGTCTTTGCGATGGTTTCAATGCCCTTCTCAATAGTAGCAGAGTTATTTTGAACCTGTTATCTCGTACTTGTTTATATACATGGATGGATATATATACATATATGTATAATATGTATGTATACAGATGTATAAGTGCATACGTATACTACCTGAGTTACTACGGATTTGAACTCGTATATAGCCTTTATACATGTACCAACGAACTCAGGAATCCCCAGAGAGCTCCAGTTAAGTTGGCTATAACCAGGATCGAGTACGTGTTGTAATTTCTCAACACGCACAGCTAAAAGCTTAGACTCCACCGGTGTTAATGCATCTAAAACGGTATGATAACTCTGAACAAGATATGTATTAATATTAAAACACTTCACATATGTGTGTCTTGTCTGTGTGCACGTAGTATGTATAGCGTGTAAACTATATACTATAAACATTAATATAAAAACATTTAGCGTGAACTATATTACTACATATTAACAATACTATATTTATTCATAGAATATATGTATGTGCATATATGTCAATAAACACCCACGAAATACACACATACGTATACACACAGACACATACATGAAGCATGTTGGTGAGGCTTTCAATACAAGACTGAAACTTCTCCTCCTGAAGAGCAACGTTTAATGCAACTTCAGGGAGCTGGAATCCCATTGCATCCAAGTATTTTGCTTCTCTCATTACTTGGACTAAATTAGGGTGAAAATTAACTGAAACACTTCCCACTGGCCCTTTACTTAATATCGACTATTAAAACAAACAAGCAATAAGTTAGTTTTATATCTATCTATCTATCTACACACACTCTCTCTCACACACACACACATCTCTCTCTTGTGCGGTACATATGTTAGCATTTACATACCTACTCTTTAACTTTTTTCTTATATATGCTTATTTAATGTATAAAAAAAACACATATGATATATACCTACAACTGCATATGTACATGACATATTGATATGACATCTGTAATCATTTATATGATAAGTATGTATTCGATGGTATGGTGTAAAACTCACACAGACCATGTGTAACATTATGTATAACAGGTTACACATACATATAATGCAAGTACTAAAATATGGGTGGTACATGCACGATAATGTAATTATATGATTGAGTATATATATAAACATATACATATAAGTATAAAAAAATATACATATACACATTTATGGATATACACATGTACCTGTTTCATATATTGTGTTGCTTGATGGTTAACAGAATCAGCCCACTTTGAGATCCATTGCTTCTCAAAATACATCATTTGTTTCGCAAACGCTCTATAGAGTATCTCCATCTGCAGTATACGCACACAGACACGTATATAGAGATGTATATATAATACGCGTCTATGTCAGTGTAAATATACCTCAAGACCTGAAGCAGCTTGTACAATATCTGTACCACCAGTCTCAAATTTTCGCATTGTTTTACGCAGACGACCGAATAAAGACCTTGCCCAGTTTATCGAACCTGCAACTGGTGGCTATTTGCCACAGAATAACATAATTTTAAAATTTATATTTAGTTATACAAGTCGTATATATTACTTATTATATCCTATGGAATCTCTTCATATATACCGTGTATAGTTGGTTCATATACGTGCGTGTATGTGCGTCCTCTCTCTCTCTCTCTCTTCTCCTCTCTCACACACACACACACACACACACACCTGATTGCGTGTTCTCGGGGGTGTAGACGACAGCCGATCAAAGATCTCTCTTGCACTTTCAATCTCTTTAGTGAACTGCAAATACAAAGTTACAAACATAATTTAGTTGACTCGCCTTAAAATAAAGTACTAAATCAAAATTTAACTATCTTACAAAGATAACTGCGTGAGTACTTGGATAATTATGTCATTGAATTTATCCATCATTTGCTTGTTGATTGCTCCTTCGCTCTTTATATTCTTAAAACTCCTTAATAACTCCAATGCACCTATTAAACATGTCCTTACATAAGTATCATAAATATATGATATCATATACTGTATTACGTTACATTATTACATATACGTTCAAGATACCTATACGTAAAAAATCTGCGTTCGTTAAATTTAGTGCATTATGTTATCATTACTTGGTTAATTGAAATATTAGCATAATAAGTTATTAAAATCATTATATAAAAATTAAATGGTTTACCCTCTGCACTACGTAGTTTTTTAAACGATGTGTCAATGAATGCCTTTGTCAAATGTTCTATATTTTCCTTCTCCACGTTAAAGTTTGAAACCGTGGCTGACCATTGTAATGCATATGCTTTATCAAATGCATCAAATGGGAGTTTCTCCACAGGTTCAATCATAGCTGCCACTTTCTGTGAAAAAGTATATGTTGGCACATGTTGTTAACATATGTATATTATATATTATACAAAATTGATCATTTACATATGTGTACATATATGTGTTTATACATAACATTATCTATATACTGGACAGTTTGGTCATAAGTTTGATCACACAAAACATAACACAAACACACACACACACACCTGTGTAACAGCATCAACACCCTGGTATCACCAGTAACAGCCTTTAACTCGGGTCCTAAAAAATTATGAAAATCGTAGTAAACTTGAACTATATGCAAAAGGTCTATGCATATTGATGACATGTAACTCGTCCGCTCAAATAGCTTCTTCCTATCAAACTCCCACCTGCATATACATGCATGCACGTATATTGTATGTATATGCATACACATGAGGATATACCTTGGATCTCGGCCCTGGACTTCGATCCGTTCTCTAACTTGCATATATACCTCGCTCCATGCATCTAATGTGGCTTTTCCTGTTGTCAATTTAGATATTGCTGTTTCAGCAGGTACTGTGAATAACAGCTTCAAATCTATCTCTGAAGAAACTTTTTCAGCAATCTAAAACAAATTAAATCAAAGTTAAAACCAATTAATTATATAGCTAATATGTATTAACTATTTTATCAATGTTTACATTCGCTCCCACGATCTTCATTTATATATACTTCATATGTACTTGATAGGAACAATCAAACACTTCATATATCCCTCTCCCTCTCCTCTCCCTCTCTCTCTCTCTCTCTCTCTCACACACACACACACACACTACCAAAACGCATGGAGCACGCTTAACATATATATATAACATTTGAAAGTAACAAATACGTACACATACCTGATGTGCTATACGCTCCATAAGTGAACCCATCCGTGCATCATCTGAATAATGCCGAGAAATAATCCAAACCATTCGTAAAGCACTGACCATTGGACTTATTGTTTCCAATACTCTCGGCAAAGTTCCCCCAGCTATAGTCTACAAAAAATATCCGCTACAATACACACACACACACGCACACACACATATATAAGTCATGTATATAGCACACACCTTGAAATGCCTCTCCAGCGTTGTCAGAAACTTCACATTATCCTTGGCTTCTAGAAACATTCTTGCTAGTTCTCCAAACTGTCCAACAATATATCAATATAATATATGTATCTATAAACGTGTGTGTGTGTGTACTAACACGAGCTTTATATGTTGCAACAAGGTCGGAGTTGTTATTGCTTTGTTCCAAAACAGCAAGCACTCTTTTCCTTTTAGTGGAATTAAGCTGCTGATATAAACCACTTAATGAACTGCTTCTATCTCTCCAAAACTCTAATTCTGCTAATGGATTCTTTCCGGTCACAACCTGTACAGAATTCAATAAATCTATGTATGTGTGCCAATATACTATATATACATATATAACATATATGCCGTGTATATCTATATGTATATGTGTATATGTGTGTATACCTTCTTCTGTTCTCTAGCAATAAGTGCTTCTAAGGCCCCTAACCAATCCGTAACTGCAGTTTCCAACTGGTATCAACATATTTAAAGAGAAGTTAGCAAATGCACATATCAACATATTTATTCACATAATGATACCTGAAGGATCAAATCAAAATCTACTTCCGCTCTATCAAAAGACTCTGCTGGCAAAGCTGGTATTGCTAGTTGCGTGTCACCAATAAACAATTGCTTAACTGTCGACACCTGTAAAACACACCCACCCACCCACACACATACATACATATAGATACAAATCCGGACGTATATTTATGAATGAACATGTATGCATATATGTATGTGTGCTGGGTGCACGTATTGTGAGTATGCAAGGAAACCTGTGTTTGAAATCTTTGCATGTTGCTAAGGAGCTCACTTCCACTATGCTCGCCCACTTCCGTGGCCCAAAAATGCGTCTCGCCTCTTCCTGCCTCTTTTGCCAGCACGGGAATAAACACTTGATTTAACAACTGTAAACAAACATATAAATATTCAAGTTATATAGAATAAACAGCCTATACAGATTTGTATGAGTATATTATGTATTAGTGCAAGTTTAGCTTATGTTAAACTTGTTTAACTTAACACACGTAAATAACCAATGTGTGCATATGTATATATGTATATATTCTGTGTATATTATTCACACACACACACACACACACACATATATATATTATAATAAAATATTTTACAATTAAGTACTCGCTAAGCAATCAAAACAATGTGCATCATATGTATTTGAAGCAATGATAAACAGTACTTGATGCATGTACTCTGTACAACAAAACGTATCGTTATATTATATATTATATATAGAGAGAGAGAGAGAGAGAGAGAGAGAGAGAGAGAGAGACACACACACACACACACACACATACATATATATAGAGAGAGAGTCCGTGGCCTCTGTGAAATATATAGTTATAGAAGTATGTGTGTGTGTGTGTGCGTCGTGAAACTTGTAATTAATACGCACTACACATGTAACTGAATGTAGTATACAAATATACATGTGTATGTAATATATAACTAACCAGGAAGGAAATGTATAATATACATACATACATACAAATATATGTTATGTGTTGACGTTATGTAATTACATGAAAAATTCATATATATATATATATCAAGTCTATAACAGCTGCGTTATAACAACGAAATGTACATGAACTTAAGGAAGTACATATACATGCACATGAAACTTATTTGTGTTTCTATGCAATTTCCAATACAAAATATTTCAATGTACGTGTATGTGTATGAGTATCTACATATACGGACCTGTTCTAGAGTGCCCAGTGAAGGTCTCATGGGCAACACACCGAACTGAAAGCTTGAATCGACTGCATCAGGCTGGACACGTCCAGACTTGAGCGACTTAATGAAATACATTACGACATCTGAAGTTGCATTCTGTGGGATCGTTTCTGTACATGAGAGGAGCACATCTTCTTCGTCTAGATCGTCGGTTGGATTATCCGATTCAGGCCGCCTACCTATAGCATAGTTCAAATGTGTGTATGTGCGAGACACGCACACACACAGACCTGTGTAGAAGAGGAGGAATAGAGATTGCCCGTCGAGAAATTGCAGCATCACACTGGACCGCCTCGGATCGGATGCATACTCATTGAAGAATGCCTCTTCTATGTCTAATCCAGCAGATACCTTGCCCCTGAACCACGCAACCCGGCTGTCCGCCATAGCCATCCTCCCTCTTCACAAATGTGCCCTAAATTAGCCCTAACCGTATAAACCTTAAACCCTTGTTAAACCCCACTTAATTTATACTTTCAATCCGCGGTTGTACATATTTATATGTATTTATATACTCTCTAGATATACCTACAGTATGCTGTACATATTACGTGTGTGCGAATGTTCGTGTGATATAAATATTAATTGAACTGAAGTAATTACACCTTAAACTAAAACATAATTAAATATTTTAATATGAACCAAATGAATGTGAAAACTTATTTAATTTATATTAAGTGATAACATCTTATGATGAAGTAGTACTTATATATTTGAATTCGTTTATATACAATATGCTATATAAATAATTTATTGACGTACATATTTAATAATTATATTAATTAGTTTATAGCAAATGTTTAGCTTTAAATTGAGTTAACAAATTGCTTTTGTTACAAAATATAGTAATTAATATATGATGCTGGTTAATATTGTCAAGATCTTTGCCTGTACCTCCAAACCATGAACATACACATCAACGCTCCTGCTGCAGCTAATGCCACCTGTTAATAACAATTATCATTTTTTAATGTATATAATCTAATAAGCTTAATTATATCACACACACACACACACATCATACATTTATGATCTTACAATCACATATCATACTATACGCATATATGTATGATATGTGTAAGCTTGTATATGTATCCAATACACATATACAACCTGTGTGTATGCAGACACACACACACACACACATGCATGTATGTATGTGTAGGTATACACATATACACGTACACGTACCTTGCGTTTTCTTGAAGATATAACACTAAAGCACGACTTCTTAGGGACTAATGCGATTGCGGTGTGTCGCTCAGCACAGGAACAGGTAATATTCTACACAAAGCCTTTTGCATTGTAACCTCGTCCAATGATGACCTCACAGTGTCTCTCCATTTCTCTTGTGCCTGTTATAAATATATAAATATATAGAATCAGTTTAGCATGCATTGAATTAAAACCAGCTCACTTAGTACAGCTTATACACCATAAATTATTAATATGTTCTCTCTCTCTCTCTCTCCCTCACACACACACACACACACACACACTGAAGTCTCCTAGATGAAGCAAGTGTGTGTGTATACAGTATCTGTGTGTGTACAACTATACAAACCATAAATGAGGTGTTTAAGTCCCAACATAGAGTCTTGATTGATATGCTCGTGATAACCGGTCCAACCAATACACATTCTCCTGTAGTTTTCACAATTAATATACAACCCATATGGGTTATATATATATATTCAGTGGATGTGCGTATTTATCTTCATATTATGGTTTGGCTGACACACATACGTTTGTGGAGACATACACATATTTGTAGAGACATATATATGTGTAAATATATGTATATAGATATACGTATGTTTCATCACAGAAAGACGTATATAGTTATGACCACACACACAACGGACCTGTTGACCGTTTTCATGAGCTCTTTGTTCGATCTCCAGCACTGTCAACACCTCCTGTGAGGTTGGCCCCTCTATTTGGAGTCTTGTAACCTCTTCAAGTGAGAAATCAACCTGGAGAAATTATCATGAATAAAACAAATATATATAGAGAGAGAGATATGTTACTTACAAGCTTCCAGGCGCTCTCAGGATCACAAGAGAAACTTATTGCTATATCACCACACACGTCTCCAGTTCTAGATGGTTTACTTCCACCAAGGAAAGGCGATACAGATGCAGAGTATATCTACAAAACACAAAACATGAGAGAGAGAGGAGAGAGAGGAGAGAGGGAGAGGAGAGGAGAGGGGAGGGAGAGGGGAGAGGGAGAGGGAGAGGGAGAGTTAAACACAAACCTGTCCGTGTGTGAATCGCAACACTTGCATCATTTTAGTCTCTAATAGCTTGCTGATGAAACCCGTGAAATGTACTTCTTCCATCTGAAAAAATTTGAAACATATTAATACAAAAATTTTAAACATATATATACTACCTTTATACTATATATGCATACATTCTAAAGAGAAAGATGAAAACTTAGTAAACTAAGACATACCACATTCGAAGCTTTAAGCTCCACCGGGAATGTGATCTGCACGGACCCCTGTGCTTCAATCATACTCCGACCAACTTCTTCCCTGCACATGTAATTAGATATATGCACTCACATTACATGTATATCTATACATGTGCATGTATGCGTGTAGATACGTTTTCAATTTATGGGTAGCTTTTTTCAAACCTGATAACACCAGAAGGAAATACGAAAGGTAAACCTTGTAACTCGTCACGGCTGTACTTCATAACTGGCTCAGCTAGCCGGGGAATGCCTCCCTAAATACAAAACATAACAAATTATAAAGTTCTAATGAACGTCTGTATAATATTGTACCTATATATATATATATATATATATATGGAGAGAGAGAGAGAGGGAGAGACAGAATACCAAGTACTGAAGAATCAAAGGAACTGCTTTGTCCGGATTAAGTTTGCCAACGATAGAAACAGTAAAACATGACGGATCCTTAAAACACTTGTCAAAAAACTCACAGGCTCCGAAAGGATCGACTTTGCGTAAATCTTTCACAGTAATCGGCTAAAATACACAAAAACTGGTAAAAACACACGCGCACGCACACACACACACATATATATATATACACTTTATATATATTATACTAATTATCACGTCGTTCCCCATTCTCCATGTATCCAACATTTAACATATAACATCTCAGTACATATATATTATGTATTATACAGTGTGTTCAAATCGTGTACATGTATTAAATAAATGTTGTATACGCATACCTTGAAGTAGTAAGATTTACCATAGTTCACTTCACGAACACGATTTACATAAGCTGTGAATGGATCCCTTTCTTGTGCTTCAATGGCTTCTTTTGTCATTTGCATTACTAGTTTCACTTCTTCTTTACCAGGGTGAACACTTATAACGAATAGCTGGTATATCAGCTGTACATATATGACCACATATCAGTTTATTCACGCGCACGCTCACACTCACGCCCGCGCGAGCGCCTAAACTGTCCATCTACGTGGCTCATATATGTGTGTGTGTAGACATACATTATAATTTCTGTGTATCTAACATTATAAACACTGGTAAACCCCTTCCTGCAACGGCCCTATGAGTTGCTAATATTAGTATATATATATATATACACACACATCCACTACAGGTACATATTATATTTATGTACGCTAAATGATACAGTAGTAGCACTTGTATACAGTGTGTAGATGTATGTAAGTTGAACTAGATTTTCTTAGTACATTTAGATATATATAAATGCCTAAATATGTGATATATACACATGAATGTATGTGTATATATCTATATATACCTGGAGTGCAATCTCGAAATCAACAGGCGAACAGTCTCCTGAGAAGCTACGCATATAAGCACCAATCTTTGTACCAACTTCTGCTCTTTTGCCTGCCATAATATCCATAAGCACTGACGGTTTATGCCCGTATATTCCGATCTCGCCGGCAATCGTAGACCCCATTGAACACGTTAGAAAATCTTTTTCTGGTACCTCAGAAAGTCCACCATAGGCAAACCCCGTGAAGAGTATCTAAACCAACATATATCTATATATCTCTCTCTCTATATATATATACACAGAGAGAGAGAGAGAGAGGGAGGGAGAGGGAGGGAGGGAGAGAGAGGGAGAGACGCAGAACACACGTAATAGTACCTGATCATCCAGGAAATCAGTGGGTTTATAGCAAACACGAATTCCATTGCTTAATAAGAGCTCTGTGGCACCGATTTCTTCATACACAGTGGTTTCCTGAATGAACCTGCACATATAATTAACAGAAACGCACCGTATATGTCATTAAGAGTATAAACACCACACGCACACACAACATGAACTTATAATATATGTTATATAACAAAGTTGCTTGATTTCGCACATTTTGACCGTTAGATACGTATCTACATTCATATATATAACAGACAGAACATTATATTACATGCACACACATTAATCAAACGTATATTCACTGCATAATATAAAACTTATACACACATACACTTATCAATTCTTACCCAGGTTCTGGTTTTCTATCAACCACCTCTTCTGGTACATGTTCTTCATTCCATGGAGAAATATTCCCTTCTTTTTCTAGAGCATCTACTTTGGCAACCACGAGCTCTAGGTCCTTAACAGTTGCACTAACGCGAGGTTCTATTGTCTTAATTATGCAGCTAAGCGTCGTTTTAAACAAATTGGCTATATTTGCCACCTCGTCTCTAGTAACTCCTATAACAATCAATTAATATTAATCATTGTAGTGTGTGTGTGTGTGTACAATTATATACCTGGTAAGATAGCTTTTTGAAGTCTAGCTTCATACTCAATCCCAACAACAGGTTCATCATGAAGAAAGTGCTACAAAACCATAATAAGTATACATGCATGTGTTTAGCATGTAACTGAGTGGATGTATGTGCATGCGTGTGTGTGTGTGTGTACCTCCATGTACTCCTCACGAAAATTCGTAGATTGCATTTGATCTCTCTCCAGATATGCAGACTCCATGTCTGCTGTTAAAAATGCACGAACCATTGCAAGCTCACGTTCAGAAAATCCGTGTAACCTTATTCTAGCAACCTGCACATAGATAAACATATATACATATATCCAACACATATACATATAATACACGCATATACTTCAATACACACATGCAAATATACACACGTATACACATTTACATGTGTATAATGAAATACCTCAGTAAGTATTGATTCTAGTGCTTCCAGTGTGCCCTTCTCTTTACAACTTGCAGTTATTGTGTAAGCTTTCACGGGACGAACGAAGTGTTCGTCTACAGAAGCACAGGAGAAAAATGGGGGGTTTTGCTGCCTTGAAATCTTAAAAAACCTGTATATATAGTACCACGATACGTTAGTACGCATGTATATATACATCTGAATGTGTGTATGTCAGATGAATTAAGTTATAAACTTATAACATATGTGCACATATATATGCAATGTATATACCTCTGGTTAAGTGCACTATGAAACATCCCTTCTGCTAAAGTATGCCTGTAATCTGCCACGGTCTTAATGGTCATTGCAGGTATTTTGCAGCTCACTATTACTGCGGACTGAAAATATAGCAGATGTTAGTAAAGATTACATAAGAAATGGCATATACATGCATACATAGAGAGAGAGAGAGAGGGTATGATATAGTCCTAAAAATATAGAATTACTTACTCCACCAGCCTCTGCCTCTGCAAAACAAGAATAACGTGGTTCATTGTGAATAGGAACTGGAAATGAAGGAACTTCCATATAAGTCCTTTGCTCAAACACCGCATTCTTTTCTTCAAACTGGAGTTTAATGAGATCTACCACACTCTGCATAAACACAACCATTAACTATGTATCTGTTATAAGTTACATATAATACATACATGTGTATATACATGTATGTATGTACATATATATGTCTACATGCATACCTCGGTATTTGGAAAATCTCCTACTGCCACAAAGGCCATATGCTTTGGATGGTACCATTTGTTGTAGAAGTCCTTCACAGTCTCAGCCGATACAGTTCGAATGACTTTCTCTAGCCCAATTGGTTGCCGTTCAGCATACTGTACATTTCCACATATAAGTATATGTATGTACACATAATCTGAAAATAATACATATAACTACACATATAATATATGTAAGTATGTAAAATATACATCTCTTAAAGTGCATATACGGCTCCTACGATCTTCACCAATTATATACCTGCATATATACACAAAATATAGACTGACATATATAGACATATCATTCATACTTCAAATATGGATGGAAACTTTGATTCATACATATGAATGAGTGCGGGTATATTTAACTAGTTATGTACCTTGGAACCCTGCATGAGAAGAAGCCACTGTGCTTCCTGCATCCGCCCAACTGCGTTACGATCTCCTCTGTATTCTTCAAGTACTGCACCCCTCTCCTTCTCAACATCCTCTTGCGAAACACGTATCTGAACGCGGATGTTATTTATATATATATATATGTGTGTGTGTGTGTGTGTGTGTGTGTGTGAGTGTGTGTATGTATGTATGTATGTATGTATATATTACACGCTCTATTAGTACACGCACATATATGATACACACACTGTATGTATGTATGCATCATATATATGCGTGTACTAATAGAGCTCGTATCTTTATATACTACATACGCCTACACGCACCCACACACACACGAGCTTACTTCTGCACTAAACTCTGCTAGCACAGAAATGGCCTGAGAGAGAAGTCCGGCTTGTCAACGGGAACGAGAAGCTCGTAAATGGTCTCATCAGCAGTTGTCATTGCGTTTTGGCAAGCTCCGAATTCGGCCCCTATGCTCTCCAGGAACCTCACTATATCGTGGTTTGTCTTCTTCCTCGTTGCACTGAATGCTAGATGTCCAGTATATGCGCTACACCTCTCTCTTCTTCCTCTTCCACCACAGACCTGTAGGCATATATTATGCTTGCACATGTCTGTGTGTGTGTGCAATAACTGTGGACATATCCAATTAAATAAGTCTCTATATACATGACGATCTCGTTATAACTGAATGGATGAAGTTAGAAACAAAAGATGCAAGTACACACACACGCACACGCACAACCGAGAGCAAGCCAAAGTTGCAGCATACGTATGTTGTATGTGTCAACTTGAAGATGACACATGTACTTTGTCGATGATAGCTGTTATGCCTTCAAACCGTATAGTTACGTATCAAGTCCACAGAAATTTGATTTCCATAGCAACTAAATGTGAAGTACTACCAATTATATACAAAGTGAGTATATGAAACAGAGATAGTGGATTATGTAAATAATTACTGAATATTATATGAGATCTCTCTTCTCTCTCTCTCTCTCTCTCTCTCTCTCTCTCTCTCTCTCTCTCTCTCTCTATAGATAGATAGATAGATAGATAGATAGAGAGAGAGAGAGAGAGAGAGAGAGAGAGATCAGTATTATAGATTAGGAACCAGCTATATTAGAATATGCATATGTACAAACGACAAAATAACTCAGTGTTTCCTATTATCTATCTAAATACAAATATGTGTATTATGTACGTATGTAATATATGTTTGTGTATACTTAGAAATCTCAGTTCCCAATATACTATATGAATCAGATATATTGGATTATAGATATATACAAATACAACTAAGAAAATATATAACTCAATAGCTTACCACAAATAACATATACGTTCGTATATAATACCCAGTAATTTCTGCTATATAAAAGTGTATTATGAAAATACACACATCCTACGTGTATATACACAGAAATTATGGAGAGACTAACCGATTCGTACGCATAAAGCGAGAGCGGCGCGAGCACGGGGTTTTGAATTCTTCTTGACATAGTAACACATACCATTGTCAAGCGTACCGAATGTGACGCCCAAGGGAATGCAGGGTAGCAAATCTTCATCCCGGACATCCAACGGCTTGAGAGATTTAAAAGAAAGATCCGACGGCATGGAGATTGTGTCCAAGGCAGCCGCCGGCGCCACTACCATGGCGGATCCCCCTCCCTCCGTGTGCTCCATATCCCCCGCTTAACCTACAATTTCAAAAACCCTGTTTCTTGCATTTCTTAATTTAGGGTTTCTTCTTTCTAGGGTTTCAAACTGATGCATTCGTTTGAATTACCTTTGAAATCTAGTATATCTTAGCATTTTTACCCATGAAACTCAATTTAGAAATAATTTATATTTGTGATTAAATATATTATTAAGTATATTTCATTTAATTTGCTGCAAATTATATATATTATATATAATAAAACTTTTTTTTTAGGTTACATCAGATTGTGTGTGTACATTTGTGTCTATACATGTAAAGATGGTCCATGTATGTGTATATAAATATTATATACGTAGACACACACACACACACATATATATATATACACATGTGTGTGTGTGTGTGTGTACATTTGTGTCTATACATATGTAACATATACAGTGAGTTTCTCTGAGCTTCTACTCTACCAGCATACCAGACTTCTCATATATGTTCCGCATCAACACGTGTGCAGCCGCTACACTTCCCTGATCCTCGTTAAGACTCACCAACGCACGGAACGCAGCCTCACCAATCCCCACGCCACTCCATTTCCGACACGCGCCTAACAGAGCCGTCCAGACGACACTGTCGCCTTCAAACGGCATGCCGCGGAGAACCGACAGCGCCTCCGGCAACCTGTTCGCTCTCCCCAACATGTCGACCATGCACGAGTAATGCTCCACAGTCGGAACGACACCGTACTTCGACATACACTCGAAATACATCTGTCCCTCCTCCACCATACCTGCGTGGTTGCAAGCTTCGAGTATGACCAGCAATGTAACACCGTCCATCTTCACACCGGACTCTTCCATCCTCTTCGCCAGAGAAAACACCCGAGACGTGTTCCCAAGCGAGGTGTATCCTCCCATCAACGCGGTCCAACACGCTGCATTCTGACAGCTTATCTTCTCAAACGCCTCCTCGGCAGCATCCATGTCACCACATTTCCCATAGAAGTCCACCAGAGACGCCCCCACCATCTCCCCGCTTTCCAACCCGCGCTCCCGGATCTCACTGTGAACCCTCTTCCGGTCTCCAACGCACCCAAGCTACCGCAGGCCTTGAGTGCGATGGCAAAACGTAACATAACTCGCTTCACAGTCCATGCTGTTGAACACCTCCAACGCCACCGAACTCTCCCCGTTCTCCACGTATCCGAATATCAAAGCCGTCCACGATACAACATCCCGGTGTACCATTCCATCGAAAACCCCACGCGCCTGCATCATATCCCCGCATTTACTATACATGTCCACCAGTGTGTTTCCCACAAACACATCATTATCAACGCGAAGCTCTCTGGCATATCTATGAATTATCACGCCCTTCTGCAAATAACTCTCCTTGTCCGACTTAGCCAACTCCGCACACGCCTTGAGTGCAGCAAGAAACGTGACACGGTCCGGTGTACACCCCATGCTGTTGAACAACTCCAGCCCCAACAGACTCTCCCCATTCTCCACATATCCAAGTATTAAAGCGTTCCATGAAACCACGTCCCTGTTCATCATCCCATCGAAGACTGCACGGGCGTGTAGCATGTCCCCACACTTACTATACATGTCCACCAAGGTGTTTCCCACGGTTACGTCTCTCTCGAACCCGAGCTCTCTTGCCTGTCTATGAACCATCACCCCTTTCTGTCGAGAAAGCTCCTTACTGGCAGTCGCTAAACCTGCACACGCCTTGATTGCAACAACAAATGTAACACGGTCCGGTGCACAGTCCATATTGTTGAACAACTCCAATGCCAATAAACTCTCCCCATTCTCCACGTATCCAAGCATCAAAGCTGTCCGTGATACAATATCCTGCTGCGTCATCCCGTCGAAGACACTCCGAGCTTGTGTCATATCCCCGCATTTACTGTACATGTCCACCAGTGTGCTTGCAACCATTACATCTCTGTCAAACCCGAGCTCCTTGGCTTGTCTGTGAACTCTTGTGGCCTTCTGAAGGCAAACGTTCCTCTCCATCTTACTGTCTGTTACCATTCTCGCACATGCTTTCAGGGCAGCAACGAATGAGAGACGGTCCGGTGTACAGTCCATGCTGTTGAACAAGTCCAAGGCGACTGAACTCTCTCCATTCTCCACGTATCCAAGTATTAAACCGTTCCAGGAGACAACATCCCGATGCTTCATTCCAGCGAAAACGCTATGAGCATGTACCATACTCCCGCATTTTCTGTACATGTCCACCAGGGTGTTTGAGATAATAAATCTCTGTCGAAGCCGAGCTCTCTGGCCTGCCGATGAATTGCTTCCCCCTTCTGCATGCATATCTCCTTATTACTAGTTGCTAAACTTGCACATGCCTTGAGTGCAACAACAAATGTAACACGGTCTGGTGTGCAGTCCATGCTATTGAAGACGTTCAAAGCTGCCAAACTCTCCCCATTCTCCACATATCCATATATCAAAGCTGTCCATGACACAACGTTATGCTCCACCATCCTGTCGAAAACAGCATGAGCGTTTCGGATATCCCCGCACTTGCTGTACATCTTCACCAGAGTGTTCGCCACAAATATGTCACTGTGAAAACCGAGCTCCTTTGCCTGTCCATGAACGTTCATCCCCTTCTGCCTACATACCTCCTTGTCTAGCTTAGTCGCCAACCCGGCACAGGCCTTTAGTGCAGCAACAAAGGTAACACGGTTTGGGACACAGTCCATGGTGTTGAACAGCTCCAACGCTACCAAACTCTGTCCATTCTCCACGTATCCGAGGATCAAAGCGTTCCAGGACACAACGTCGGAGTGGATCATGCTCTGAAAGACGTCCCGGGCATGCTGCATGCTACCGCATTTACTATACATGGAAATCAGTGTGTTAGCAACGTATGTGTTCCTATGAGAGCCAGATTGTATTGCATCGGAATGTAAAAGCTTCCCTTGTTGCAAGTCTCTTTGGTTGCCACACCGCTTCAGCTCCGCTACCAGATCCGTCTTTGATATATGTATGGTGCAGCATAGTGTATGGTGCACTTGGTTATACATAGTGTGAACCCGGTTGCATTAGCGGATATATATATGAATACGCCCCCACACGCGCACACACCCATGCACGCGGGTGTACAACAGGTGAAGAAATCAGTCCTTGCACAAACATACCCATATCTATATGAACAGGTGTGTGTGTGCAAAATCTCTCTCTCTCTCTCTCTCTCACACACACACACACACACATCATGAATATGTATAAAATAAATATAAACATTATTATTTAAAATACGTAGTAAGTAGTTATAATTGTAATAATTAAAATATTAATTTTAAATATTAAGTTAATTCTAAAGACACAGATATATATATTAAGTTTACATTTAAGAATATAAATCTTTTCTTAAAACACATATTAAATATATAAAATGTGTTACATAGTTACAATAGGACAAACTAAGAAGTTAGAAAGATATCATTCAATATATGCTGACTGCATCAACACATGAGCAGCTGCTACATCGCCACCGTCGAGAGCCACCAGTGCATTGGATGCAACCTCACCAATTTCCACATTACTCCATCTCTTACAAGCTCCCAACAAAGCAGTCCACACAGCACCACTACCTCTAAAGGGCATGTTCCGCACAAGTAACAATGCCTCTTGCAACCTGTCTGCTCTCCCCAACATGTCAACCATACACGAATAATGCTCCACAGTCGGACTGAGACCGCACCTCGAAATACCCCTGACCCTTTTCCACCATACCCGCCAGCATTAACAGCACTGTGACGCCATCCATTTAATAAACCGGGTGCTTGCATCCTCCTCTCCGCCACACGAGATGTATCCCCGAGCGAGCTATATCCTCCAATCAAAGCAGTCCAACACACCAAGTTCTTAGTTAAATACCTCTTCAGCAGCATTCATTTGCAACATCTACCTTAAAGTCGACCAGACCCGTCATCATGTTGGAATCCGAGCTCGGAAACTCGTTCATGAATCCTCTGTCCAGTCTCTAATGCACCTAAACCGGCACAAGCCTTGAGTACAGCAACAAACGTAACAGGCTTCGGTACACAGTCCATACTGTTGGACACCTCCATAGCTGTCCAGCTTTGTCCATTCTCCACGTATCCAAACATTAAAGCTGACCACGACACAACATCCCGCCACTTCAATCTGTTGAAGACATCCCGGGTCCCCGCATTTACTGTACATATCTACCAGCCTGTTTCCTACAACTATGTCTGTATCAAACCCAGACTCTCTCACCTGTCTATGGACGGACATCCTCTGCTGCAGGCAAATCTCCTTCTCCAACTTATCACTAGTTACCATCAGTGCAGCAATAAACGTAACACGGTCTAGTGCAAAACTCATACTGTTGAACGGCTGTCGAGCACTCCCCATTCTCCACGTATCCCAGGACTAATCCACGACCATTCCCTGCTGTAGGCTCCCCAAGGTCAGTGAACTCTGTCCATTCTCCACGTATCCGAGTATTAAAGCTGTCCAGGACACAGCACTGCGTTGGGTTGTGCTCTCGAACACGTCCCTGGCTTCCTGTATGCTGCCGCACTTGCTGTACATGGAGATGAGTGTGTTATGTTCTTGTGACAGCCAGATTCAATAGGAGTGGAATGTAAGAGTTTCCCTCGCTGCGAATCCCTTGTTACCACATTGCTTCAGCTCCCCAACAAGTGAAGTCATCGTTCCTTGCCTTTTCAAAGTATATGTTCTCTGTTTCCTCGTGATCTCGGACTGGATGTTCACTTTGCAGCATCCATTCATATATATATGCTGAAGATGCTTATATATGTATATGCTTGTGTGTGTGCGTGTGTGTGTGTCATTTGAAGCAATGAACGAGAGAGAAACAGATAATACTCTTTACAAAAGCAAAAGTTAGCAGCTAACTTGACATAATTAAAATATCATAATAAAAGTGTCCACGTCACTTACACGAAGTGAGCAGGGAGTTGACCACGTGGACGACAAGGCGGAGCGAATTCTGCAGGTCATTTTGTGTAGTAACCATCATCTGACGGTGTAAGTTCTGGTATAACTGGTCCAGGAATGGCCTCATGTGGGGTGCCAATACAGGGTCGCTGGGGTTTAATGCCAACGAAGCTCCCTGGATCCACGTCAGCTTTCGGGCTGTGTCTTTTCCCAGGTCACAACCCAGCTGCTGTACCAGTGATAGCAGTACGCCCTGGCTTAGTGGAAGTGGCGATGTGGAAAACACCGTATTTGGATCCACCTGAACAAAATTACCATTGACTACCATTAGTATACGTATTATGTTAATACATTGTTTCTTATGTGGTATATAAGACTCTCCGTGTGTATGTGTGTAAAACATAACTCACCTTACAGGTTTAATCAGATTAAGAGAGAGATGTACAAATAAATTAAAATTAAACGCAGAAGGTAAAATAGTAAACAGAAAAGATATATAACAATATACATGCTATCTAAATAGAATAGCATACTGTGATATAATTCATATATTCACCGAAAAGTGAAGGTGTACACACACACACATATATACAGAAAACTAAACTATGCATATAGTATCTTATAGGAAACATAGTCTGTATGGATACACACTAGAGTACACATCGTATGCTTATAAAATACACACTAGTATATATGTGTATAGTGCGCTACCTGGTTGCAGAGCCAAGAGACAATGGCTACATCGCTCCGTGACAAGGCCTTAGTGAAGGCGTCTTCTAATTTTCCCTGAGAAGAGCCTGGTGATTTCTATGGTTGGATCCAGCGTCTCTTCTACATGCTGAAGCGAGAGTACCTGTACTTATAATAATAAGTACGTTAACAATAGTATTAATTTTATACTATCACGTCCTTAATAACGTGAATGCATTGCACATTGTATACGAAAAAAACGTGTATACTAATATATTTGCAAGAAATAGAATAACAATGCTTTAATTGTGTAAGTTACATAAGTATGGTTTACAATTATAGCAAAAGCATAGTCAACAATATATTGTTAAGTTTTTTCATATGTGCAAGTGAAAATTTAATAATAATACTAGTATAATAGAAATGCAAAATGAAACATGTTATATACAAAGTAAAGATATCACAAAGAAGAAACACGAGGAGCTCACGATGTAGCATAGTTAATGTACGCGTGTGTGTGTGTGTGCACGCGCGTGCGTGTACCTTATCTGGGAGAGCACCACTGGGGGCTTTCACATTGAAAGAAGCATAGCGACTCTCAGCAATTGCGGCTACTTTCCTCTGGTTGTCCGCCAGCTCTGATTTCAAAGTCTGTGCAAAGCTGTTTACCGACTCCTGAAAAGAAATAATATTGTTCTCTCTCTCTCTCTCTCTCTCTCTCTCATATAGTTACATGCACACAAACATACAAAATATATATCAAATAGGGTGAAGAGGTTGTGCATGTGTATAGATAATAAGATATAAATGTTATATCTACATGATCTCTATGCATATGCAACTGCAAAGAGATACTTAACACGTGATCATAACATGTATGCACCAACATACATATGCATGAATACCCCGCAAACAATCATTAGTACTTGGACTATATATAGTTAAACAGTGCTGGATATATATAGTGTATATATAGCAATATACATGAACCTTGAGTAATTAACTATGAGCCATGGACTCTTAAAGAGATCGTTCTACATATGTCATATGTATACACATGCATATGCCTGCAAACTAATGTGTATAAATATGAATATGTTACCTGTATAGAAGAAGCAAGAGCGCCTTGGGATACAGAAACCTGCTGCTGTGCATTGGTTATGTGTTCAGCCATGCCTTTCTGAAAGGCAGCATCGACTTGTTCAAACATAGCTCTACAGGAGCGCTCGAAGCTTGGAACAACTGAGACCTCAAAGCAGGCCTTCATTGCATCCTGAAACGGCAATTTATTACATATGCACACTGTACATGTATGTGTATGTGTTGTGTGTGCGCATAAGAATAAATCTATATCTGCCCGTGTGAGTATAAATCCATATCCGCGAGCTGCGTGTATAAACCAACCTGTAAGGCCTGCCTTCCAGTAGTTTGAAACTGCGAATGTAATTGACGGCCAACAGAAGCTTCCAGCTTCGCACACACGGTCTTCTCCAGCTGTGACAGTGTTTTCTCGTTCACGCTCTACAAAAGCAAAATACTCATCATATGCAATATCTCCCACACAGTAACACTAGGGAGTAGTGGAGATCAAACAACTATACATACGCGGACGTTATATAGATACACACGCATACACAAAAGTACATAGTGTCAAGTATTCAATGCCACAGAGCACATGTATTCATGAAGGACGAAACATATATATACTGCACAACCAGACGCACATTTACAAATTATAAACACACACACACACACATATATATATATGTTCTACAAACCTGAGAAGAATCAGCCAGACCGGTAGTTACGGCCTTCTCAATTGCCGGAGACAAAAATTTCGCAACTGCAGGTCCAACGGTGGCGAGCTCCTTTTTCAGTACCTTCTCCATATTCGCCGGAACATCCTTAGCCACGTTATTTATCAGTCCCGTGAACGTGGCAACAAGTTGTTGCGAACGCTCACGGTCTACTTTCTCACGCTTTGCATTCTCCTCCAGCAGCTTTGCATACATTGCATCCTGCGTGTATATATCTCAGTACATATATACGTATTTAGTATGTAATATGTAATTTTGTATGTTCAGCATATATCGTATTAAATAGTTACGTCCTATTATGCACTTTTCCACTGCTAATTCGTATATAACTTATCATCAATGATTGTATATAATATATATTTTTGATGTTATTAAACTCCAGACCGCGAATACCATAAACATTTAGTAACCGTACATATAGCATGAATGGAGAAGGTAATTTTCCGGTTATAAAAAATTTATTAGAAAATATCTGGTTAAAATACGGCTAGTTTTGTGTATTTTTCCGGATATAAATGTTATTTCTTTAACACGTTCCGGTAAGTCCTTTATCCAAAGGAAATTTTCCGGTTATGCGCCCGTTATGTATACAGTGTACGTACATATATATATCACTACAAATAGGATATCAATACGTTCTTAAACTAGAAATAAATATAGTATGTGGGATATGTTATATGTGTGTGTGCGCGTGCGCGCGCAATATGCTTTACCGTGTTTGCCTTTAGGATCTTTTCTAAACGCTGCCCAAGTGAGGTCTCCATACGCTTCCCTTCTTTTGCCATTGGTACTGTTACAATAACAGGCAACTGCTTTTGCAAATCCTTCTGCATGTTCACCAGCTGCACAAAGATCGCTTATCAGTATCTTAATGCTATTAGTAGCATGTGACATCTTAGAGCTAAATATTACATAATATAGACATATAGATTATATAGCTCTGGTTACACATACAAACATATTTTCTATGTATCACGTACCTGATTTAATGTATTCTGCATTGTTAAAACTTGAGCAGCCAAACCTTCAGCTGGTACGCCATTTCCGTCGGCTTCAGGTGGACTTGGGGTTGATGCGGATGGCACGACAACATCTGCTCACAAACGTACGTAAGCATACATGTGTTTTGTAGGTGGTGCCTATGTGCAGGTATGTCATAGATGCAACAGCAAGAGAAACGAAACATATGCATCAATTTATTTACATCTATATACGTGTAGGCGTGTAGGACCAGAATATATATATATATACAAATACATACATACATGCGTGCATCCAGAAACATAAGACACAAACAAGTAACAAGAAAAATACGTCCTATGGTGTGTATGCATATATAATATGTATTACCTGGATTTGCTTTGTTCTTCTTGTTCTTCCCTTTTGTCACAGCAGGAGTCTGCGAAACGGAATATGCAGAAGAATCTCCAGCCCTCGAAGAAACCTCTTTAAGCTCAGCAATGTCCTCTATAGGCAAACCGGAACTCTCACCACCTTCTACTTCATCAACCTGCTGACCGGGTTCCGAAATAACGGAATATTCACCTAAAAGCACCAATACTTTAGTATCTAGTAACTAGTTACATTTTTCAAGGTGTACATGTGTATATGTACTTGTATACATGTACAGGTATGTCTCAGTATCACTATTACACTAACGGTAATGTACATGCACTAGAATTTTTATTTTATAAATAATGTGTTGTTGGAATTTCGGTATATAGATCATAGGTGTATATTGTATACGTGTTGTCTCGTGCTTGAACGAGGCACAACCAGACGACTCTTCTCTCTCTCACACACGCACACACATTATATACACCATATAATAATTATCTATGTATTACCTTCGGCTGAGAGGTCGACATTTACACCTTCCAAAGCGTCTGATATTGAGTCTTCAGTGCTGTCCATAAGGCTCCTCCGATCGTCGAAGCTTTCAGAGATAACCTGCCAGGGTACGAAGTTTCACCATTGATACAATAGTTAAAGGCATTGATTTGATTCATTTGAAGTTATATCAACCTTCGATTCCGAGGTGCCTGGTTCAACGTCCTTTGTTTCATCTTCTGACTTTGACGGCACTGCAGGATGGTGAACTCTTAGTAGATGCTACATATTATATATATGGACATACATATATCAGTCAGAATATATATTAACGGCAAATAAGAGCCATCACGGGTTACCTTCATTTTTAGAACGAGCAACCATTGACATTAGTTCGGAGGGTGTGATCAGATGCGGCTGTGTTTGCTTCGAAGTTCCTTGTCCACTCTTTTCGTTGATTTCGGTCTTGAGTTCCCCGGATTTGATCCCGTCCGTCGATGCCTCTATACCATCCGAAAGCACGGCTTTATCGATTTGCTCTGCAACTTAATTAATAAGTAAAATGCAAAGTGCCACATAGCACAAAACGATATAGAATGTGCAAGTTTTCATAACATGTGCTTCTGGTACGTGGTATATAGAAAACATAAAGATGTGTCAACTGGTACATATGCCAACATATGTATTATAACCATTCATAATAATGCCCTCTCCCTCCCTCCTCCCTCACTCACTCACTCACTCACTCACACACGCACATGTATACTGATATATGTGTCGAACCCACTCCGTACAGATAATGCACATGAAAACATACATCCACACACGCAGATACACATATAAATAGCAACTACCAGAGTCCGGTGAAGACTTCTCTTGCTTGTACTGCTCTTTTTCTTTCGTGTCATACAAGGTCTCCCCATACACTTTAGCCTTCTCCGTAGGATTCCATGAACCGGGCTTTCTACGGGAGTAACACTAGGTGAAGAAGCACGGAGTTACAGTTACCGGCGTATAATCAGTAGTTACTGTTCCCGTAAAATCAGATTCCACTTTCCCTTCCTGGCCTGAAGATAAGCACATTGCCAAGTCCAAAGTGTACTGCTGGATTGCTTGCGTCTGTTAATTGTACGTTTTGCATATATTCATTTCATATCAGATATATATGCTCTCTCACACACACAAAAAAAAAAACTTGGGCTTGGGCATATACTATGTGTATATAAAACGCAGAGAAGTACCACATATAAAGTGTACATTATATGGGTAACAGCATTGCTGGAAAGTCAGACGCACCACATTTGCACTATGTGCAAATTACCACGCACAGGTGTGTATTACATGAAACCCATCTATTAAATACATAAAACTGGTAAATGTGAACTAAAGGATTATCATAAAACACACAGAATGCTATATTACGTGTATATGTGTGTCTATATATATATTATAATTATATATATATATATATAATATATATAGAGAGAGAGAGAGAGAGAGAGAGAGAGACACTAGAATTATTGTTTAATCTACACAGATAAGAGTACACAGAAATACAAACATTGCATAGGTGTTTGCATGTACCTGAACGCAGTAAACTTGTATGTTTCCTTCACCATCAACGACATTATCCGCAGTAACCGTGAAACTGAGAATGGGCATCCTTACAGAAAACTCCGCAAGGTAGTCCATTCGTGGAGAAGAAGAAGATTGCCCGAAATCCAGATGTACTACGTAGATCGCGTCTTTCTTTGCATTTGCAAGTACCACCGCACTAACAATTTATAGCATTAATATAACCAGTATACTCATATATTATATATACATCTCTCTCTCTCTCTCTCTCTCTCTCTCTCTCTCTCTCTCTCTCTCTCTCTCTCTATATATATATATATAATATATATATCGTACTGTATAATCCCCTCCAACTGTGTACGTGTTCATGACGATATGCAGAAAGCGGATATGTGTGTGAATATATGTACGTGATGTACATTCACAGTAACTTATTATCCAAACAATTATAACACCATACCTGGCTTGAGGAACCGTCGCCATCTGGTTGAAGAAAGCATCTTCCAGCTTCTTTTCCTGGCTGCTCTTTAGTTCGAGTGTTTGTATACATTTCCAAGTTAACGCATCTTTACCAACCGGAGTCCATAGCTTTAACTCCCGATTTAAAGGCCCTAAACCACGAGAAATTGGAACGTAGGTGCTCGTGTTGCACATATACATATATATTTATATGCATAAGCTCAAATAATGGATCTGAAATAGCCTAAATATACGAAAAGGAAAAAAAAAAGGGTTTACCGCAGTTAAAAGAACGACGCTGTCTTGTCGACGTGGTGCAGAAAGAAAAGCAATTGAGTTCACAGGTAACATTGCATGAGGAGCAAGCACTTCCATCTGGGTGGTGTCATTCCAAACACGCACCTGAATATTCATGTTATTAGTACTCGCAATATACTCGCAATAGCAATAGACTCGCAATAATATCACTTATCATACATATACTGATATACGTATACACACGCGTAAATACCGTTCCATCCTTAGAACAAGAAGCAAAACGAACGGTGCCGGGACATGCTGCTAAACCAGTGACTTCATCTTCGTGAGTACCGAGTACTCGGATCCCATCAATGTTTGTTGTGCTTTTCACGTTGAACTTCACAGGATCATCAGATGATAACACTCCCATCTTGAACTTGTTTATGTTTATAATTAACACATACTTCCCGATACCCACCACCAACATATCCTGCATTAGAAAAGTTAAAACAAACCCTCTCTCTCTGGGGCGCACACACACCACACACACACACACACACACACATCTTATTCTCTGGGAAAGCATCAGGTTCGAGTATTGGCAGTCTAAATAGACATGATTATATACCGCCACATGTGTGATACATAGAGATCACCAAAATATGTACATGTATGCATAAGCTTGTATATGTATGTAGAGAGAAAAGCTGACCTGACGTGGATGCCAGCAGACACGAGGTTGTGCAGATTCCCACTCTCCGGCAAACTGGACTGCAACAAGGATCTGCTCAGATATCTGGCCCTTGTTATCTTCACCAGGGATTCTACTATCCTCCTTACAAAAACTCTCCCTTCAGTGCTTGAACTGTATAACCATCCGACGTTAGAATATACATATTAAATATGTATATTAACACGTATAGCATTTCATTATCAGATTATATTACTGGTTATCACCTTGCTAAGACATGAACCTCGTTGGATTGAAATGCCATGTCAATTACCCGCTGCAATGAATAAGACAATTGTAGAAGATTTTATGAAAATACATGAGAATCGATACTTAGGATAAATATTTAGTAGAACAAAAAAGATACAAACACACATTATACGGTAATACATGTTGACGCATAATACATATATGAATATTTCAAAAACACAACATATACACACAAAACTATTACGATATACGTATCAATCAGAATAACTGAGCTCTGGTATAAGACGTTATGTTTCAAAAAGAGGGTGACCAGATGCAGATATCAATAAGAAGCCGTATGTCACCAACATGACAAATATGCATCACCTGTGTGTGGCCTCGAAAGAGGTTTCGTGCAGCCGTATGAATATTTAGAATACGTATAGTCCCAGCTCTTAACCCGTAGCAGATATAATTTTTGTTCACAGCAATCTGCCTACCCACCACCAAAACAGGCTCTGTGTTATACACTGTAATCGTCGTAACTTCCAGTTGAGGCTGCTCCTCGCCTGTATTAAATATAAGAAAGGCGTTTATTATGATCTAGTCAAAGATACATTCATATTGTTATAATTGATAGCATCAACCTCCCTTTTTGTTATTAAATATTAACGACTCTGGTTATAGTGTAAATTATTATAACTTATCTATGTCACGTTACTGAATACATATCCAAAACACAACGGGCAAGCATGTGTGTGAATGTGAGTCAAGACATGTGCTTACCGGGTAGGCGCTTATCAATATCGTAAACCAGACGCTCCTTGAAGGTGAAGTACCTTCCTTTCGGATTTTTCTAAGATTGGCAGCTTGTGGAGCTAAGCTGACCGGTGGAGCGCTTGGCAAAGCTGGCGAAATTGCAGGTGGTGGTTCAGAGGGTTCCACTGTGCTCTGTGCTACAGACGTGCTGAAACAACAAGAAAAGAATGAGTGTTAGTAGGTGAATATTTGATAGGCTAATAATTACACTCTTAGTCTAGTCCAAGAGGCAGTAGCAGCTGCGTTATTTAATTGATAGCTCGGAACTTGACAGAGGGACATACTACTTAGAAGCATATATAATGTAGCATCACACACATGAAGCTAATATATGTACAGACGTAGATATACAGACAAATCTAAATACATGTGTAACTAAAACCATACCTGACAACTGCAGGAGGAAGCTCCAGAGAGGAGGGATGGCTAAGAAGAGGAGAGCTGGACTCCCGTAAATCAGCAGTCGACTGTGTATTGAGAAGAGCCATCAAACGAGCACCATCCAAAGGCGGGCTAGAAACAGATGCTTGAGGGACACTCGATTGAGGAAGCGGTGTCACAGCTGGCTGGCTGAAAGGCGTCTGGATGAACGATGAAGAAGGATAGGTAGGTCTTACATGGGACTCTTGAGGGTAGTGCATGTATGAATACATGGCTGAAGGGGATTGTGTGGGAAATGGGGAAGATGAATAGGGATTCTGGGGTGAGAATGGGTATGGCTGGTTTGGGTGGTTTGAGGGCATATTGTAAGGCGCTGGCGGTGTTGGAGATGGAGATGAGCTCTTGAAGAAGTTCTGTATGTCGAAACCTTGCTGACCACTTCCCATTTTGATCTGCAACGAACAACATGTGTAAGAAAACAGCTCCATAAACAATCACAAAACATGAAATTTAAAAAGATTAAGATAAAAAAAGGCATTGTTTTTCTTAACATAAGAAATGCACGAATACCAGAATTTCCGCAACAAAGCAGAAAAACATCAGATAACAAGACTTTCCAAAGATTCTACTTCGGGAACAAGAATACTTAGGGTCTTTCAAGGGTTACAGAAATATACGAAAAAAGAGAGCTTTAGGTACTGGTTCACGCAAAAAACGAAAATTTTCAAGGACAAGAAGAAAACACAAAACAAAGAGAGACTTAAAACAGGAGACAAACACTAAAAACCACAGATCTTTCTACAAAGCTTACATCTTGATCAGGCGGCACCCGCGGAGAGTCCGATCAACGAAGCCGCAGCTACACAAACAAAGGTTTAGGTTAATCTGTGGGATTCTACGTTAAACTCGAGACATTGGTTAATCCGCAGCTAAAAACACTAAGAAACACACATTTCCATTAAAATGTGAAGATTTTATTCAAAAGAGAGATTTAGTTAATCTGTAGCTTAAGAAACGAGATTTTTCAAGAGAAACAGAAAAAAAGAGCTTTAGATCGATCTACTGCGAAGATTTAAGAGAAATTCACGAAAATTTTCAAGAATTCTATCCGGCAACAACACAGTTAGTACAATCCGCAGCTAAGAATGGAGAAAAACGGAGTAAAAACACCAAGAAACACACATATCTTCATAAAACTTACATCTTGAAGAGGCCACGGCCGCGTAGAGCCCGATTGAAGAAGCCGCAGCTAAGGCGGTCCCGAACCTAACCCTACAAAATGCGTACTCTTCCTAGGATGCCCTGTTCGCCATAGCTGGAGCAAAAGTACCTAGGCTGACGTGGAGCATCCTAGTTCGTCTGGATAAGCTCATCTCGTCCGTTGGATAGTCTTTTTTAAATATTAAATTATCTCTCAACATCATCATGATTTATATATTCCTCCCTTGTTGTATCTGATGATCATATCCAATGTATCGTCGTATTGTATCATTGTTGATTGAATTCAACGTTAAAGATTTTATTAAGTTTTTAGGGTTTCAGGTTAGGGTTCATAGGATCTGCAAATCAGGTAAATTGTGTAGTTTTATCGCTCATACAGAAATGTCAAAAGAGGATTTATATGATTTAAGCCGCAATTGTCCAGCTTCTGGTAATATATATATAATGTATATCTCGTTTTAAACCCTGGATTTACACTAATCGCATTGTTATACATATCAGAGTGTGTATTGATCGTATATACTGTGATGTGATGACATATATTTTATTAATGCAGTGGAAAAGACAATAGTATTGGTGAAGGAAAAGGCCTGGAGTTTCCGTAATGGTAAATTATTTTTTTTTAGTTTTTTAATAATTGTAGTGGAAGTTTTAATTTATTTTATTTTTTATGTTTTTTCCTATTTTGTTGCCTTTTTGACTTTGTGTGTATTGCAGCACTCAGAAGTGTGGCAAAAGTTTTGGTTGGCATTTGCTGCAAGCCCGGAAATCATTGGCTACTCATATCCTCTCTCTCTCTCTCACACACACACGCACACGCACACGCATATGGTAGACACGCATGTGTATACACCTTAACAGATACACACAGCAGTAGAAACAAGAGAAGAAGATTATGTGAAGAAGAAAGATGAAGGCGAAGAGGCATTGAGGAGCGTTATTGAACATGAAAGAGATTTGAACCCATCACATTTTCGTGATTACGTTGTTTCTGCTGAAGAATCGAGTTTAGTTTACCACAAGTAGAAGAACAAGGATTAGCCATGGTTTTGTTTGAAGCTATGAACAAAACCAAAGGTATTTATATTACTATTAATTATTTAAAACATATAATTTTATTTTTATTATTTTTAATTAAAATTACAGATGAAAGGAAGTCTTTGGTGAGCCCTAGACACTGGGAAGAGATAGAGGAGGATAAAGCTCTGTAAGTGGTGCTCGGTAATAAAAATAATGTATAAAACTTGTTTATGTTTTACAATCTTTGTAACACACACAACACACACACACACACATATATATATATATATATAATAGATAAACTATATAAAATATAATTTTTATATTTATACTCTCTCTCTCTCCAACAAAAAAGCATTTCATGTGTATATAAGTCTAGGTTTGAGTTATGCTCTGTTGTTAGGGTTTAGGGACAAAGCCCTAAGGCTCTTAATGGCGTTATGGAGGGGAGACGACGTGGGATGCTGGGAGATTGCTGTTCACCAGGAGCTCCGGATCGATCACATTCAAGCTGGATCGGAGGCGGCATCGCATGTTGCAGCAGTGGCGGCGGCGGATGCCAAGGCCGCGGTCCATAGGCGGGAGGACCGTCGGTTCTCCAGGCAGAAAACTTCAAATCCAAGCTTCTCTACAATGAGCGAGTCGTTCCTGCTCTCATAGACGATTCGGCTACTCTACCATGACCCAGGTACATACATATACATATGTATAGCATAAATGCAATGAATTTATGCATTGATACCTAAAAGTTTTCGTTTTTAATCGAAAATGCACTCGTATGGTTTAATAAGATAATGTACATTTGTTATGTTGAATAGATAAACGCGGGCCAATAAACTGTTGAGATCCTCAATAAGATGTTATACGTTCATGTGTATGTGTGTGTATAGCAGTCTACTTAACTTATCACGAAAGAACAACACACTCGTACACATATAGAGGTTTCAATAATTGTTGATTTGTATCAACCCGTAGACAGACTGTTCAAGCCCGTGAGGTAAAACAACCATTCTCTCTCTTCCCTGCACCATACGCACATATATGTTCTAACACAATTTTACTTCTTAAACTAAGCTGATAGGAAGCTGATCGTGTGTAGAGGAGCCGATGAATAGCCATCATGTCACTCCTCTCCCATTTGACCCAACAAGCTCCTTTCTACTATTGTTAAATAATAAATGTGCATAACTTTACGCAATCCATGAAATACGTCTATGCATATCCAACACATAAATGTATATTCTGAATGATGGAATTTGTGCTATTGGAGGTTCCTATATTGGAGAAGGTTGTGGTATATTGCAACTTTAGATTGGACAGAACCGATGCCACGGTACTTGAGAACACAGTGAGAGACATGTATATTTTGACTGGGCAACGTCCCACTATTACCCAAGCTGCTAAGCCCATCTCTGGTTCTTCACACCGTGTTGGTGACCCTGTTGGTTGCAAAGTAACACTCAGAGGAGAGGTAAACTATTTACACTAATATTTTTCTAAATTGGTAATGTACAAGTTATACACGTAGATACGCAAGCATGTATGTTTGTTTGTCGTCATAGATGCATGTTGGTGTATATATAATAAGAATAGCATCGACTTTATACAACTCAGGGCAAGAAATCTACGTCATTTGCTTAAAGATTACTCCGTATCTACGATCCATGTCTGTATGAATAAAGCTGGAAGAATTCTTGTTTATTTGTTTGTATCACACATACATGCACTGTCGATCTTTGTCATTTCATGGAAACGTATGTGTAGAGGTTTTGACTTCTGTATAAAGTTGTGCATATGTGTCTACACACACTTCTATATTCGAGACTTTAAACGAAGTCACTGTGATTATTTATACACTGTCTGTTATCGGTGTGTGTGTGTTATACATCATGATTTTAACTTGTTGGTTTTTTGCATATAAGATAATGTACCCGTTTTTGGATAGGCTTTTAAATTTAGTAGTACCGAAGACACGCGATCTTCAAGGAAAGGTTACATATGGATTTTTTAAGGAGAGGTACAACTTGGGGACAAAGGATTACAGTTCTTTGTCTGAAGACCGGTTGGTGCATATTCATCAGGTTAATTCTGACATATTACATGACAAATACACACATAAGGGATGTATGTGTGTGTGTGTGTGTGTGTGTGTGTGAATATATAAGATATATACATACAAAAAGATATGATATATACGTATATAGTTTAGTTAGTGAATTTCAGATGTTTACCTACAAAAGCATATAAAATAGATGTGTGACGTATGTACATGTGACGCATGTGTCTATCACAGCGTTTATACCTTGTTGTTACTCTCTCTCTCTCTCACACACACACATTTGTATATACGTGCTTTCTAACTGCAGTTATATATGTATATAGAAGCGGGGATGTTAATAGCGCTTGTGACGGGTGCAAAGTCGAGGTTAGAAGCCAGGAGAATGCTGTTGTTAATGGGTTTTGCCATATCAAGGGGAAACTAAGAGAAAAAACTAAAGGATAGAAAAGGGCGCAAGGGTATAAGGGTAACTGCTGCTGCTGCAAAGAAGAGTGCTGCCGCTAAAAAGGGCAAAGGTGCTGCCAAGGCCAAGAAGAAAAAGTAATGTACTGTTAAGGCTCTATAAAACTAGAGAGCTTTAAAATTGTTTAATTAATAAACCAGATTGACAATTTTGTATTACATATTTCAAATTTAATTATAAATATTTTTTAATCTTTTTGTATCTCATATATATATATATATATATAAATATATATATATATAAAATTGAAATCCCTTGTTTATACACCGATCACCACCATGGTCACTGTGCATGTATGTATTTAATGAAATTTAAAAAATAGGATCTTAAATAAGCAGCTCTTTTAAGCTTATTTATGTTATAATGTTAGGATAAAACACATATTATGTTTAAATTCAATTAAGTATTTAAGGAAACCATTTTACTAATCCTTTATATGTTGTTGTGGTTTTAAATTATAATATTTTAAGGTTTCAAGTTTCTGTATTCATGGATAAGTGATGAATATAAACACTTCGTCTATACGATGGAAGTGAAAGAGGGCAACTCCATAAAGCTTAAAAGGGTAGGATTAATTTTTTTCATATGTGCTTTTTCTATCCGTATTAAATGGATCACATATTTGTCATTATTTTATTTATAATGACAGTCCCAAGTTAAAATGAACTACACAATCTTCATCCAAGGGTTAATGGGTGACAGTAATAAGGATGGTTAAACATGAAAACTCACATTTTCTTATTTAATCGATACCTTCTCACAACTGATAGGAAAAGCTAGACGTTTTTCTTTTTTACTTATCCTCAACATTTTGAATCACTTCCTTATGATGCTATAATGATTAGTTTTCGAAGTCAACTAGAGCAAAGACAAATTTTGGCTATTGCCTTATTAAACACATCTATTAAAAGTACACATAGTTTTACTAAATGGATCTTATAATTTGCACCTTTTGTTCTAAACATTGAATGAACAAGTGTGGAGACCTTTTTTCCCTTACCCTAACTACCTTCTTATTCTCCTTTTTTGCCACATCATCCTTTTATGCAAGTTGTAACTAAAATGGCATGGCTATAGTCCCATTTCCTAATAATTAGCAATTTTAGCTATTTAATTAGCATTTTCTAATATTAAAGGAATATTCTTTAGAATATATGTTTGAAAAGAGAATATTCTTTAGAATATTCTATTTTGTATTCTACCCTTTAATAAATTATAGCATTCATTGAACAAAAATTAATAACATTATAAAAGTAGAATGTATTAAATTATATAATATATTGCCTAATATAACAATTAAGGAAGAGCATAAGAGGTACATTATATAAATATTGATGTTGTTATTAAAATATTAATATTTAAATATAACATTATTAATTAAAAATTTGTAGTAGTAATAATATATATATAAAATCCTATAATAATATAGTCAATCTTCCATATCATTTTTTAAATTTATATAGTTAAGTATACAATTTGGTACTATTATTAAAGAGTTTATAATAATTATGAATATTAAATATATGATATTTTATAATTTTGTAATTGCTTTAAGCTTCAGAAAACATACATTCCCTTGCAGTTTTGTTAATCGTGACTTTATCAACGCTTCTTGACATCCACCCATATCGAATGGATTTAACATTTATAAAACATGCTGGGTCTTTTTGATTGGGAGACCATGTTTTCTCTAGGCATCCATTATATCTTTCGCTCTCCTTCTCGTGTCGCCTTTTTTGTGGTTTGAACCATGCAACCTTAACAATACTATTTTTTGTGATTACTTCAGGTGTGTCGATAATTTGACCCATCCAAATAGGCTGATTATATGACGCATCTGGAGTAATGAGAACCATCATTAGTTTTTGAAGATCCTTGCAGCAATCAAAGTATGCTTTAGGTTTTTGGTTCCTTTGTCCAACAAAGTGTGGGGTTTGCACTTCCACATCACTACTGGCTTCTATGTCGTCTATGCTCAGTGATGTCATTTCAATCTCCTCTCGCCACCTTGTTTTAGGCCAGAAAGGGTGTTGCAATTCTGTACTTGTGACAGTAGGCCCTTCCAACTCTCGAACAACAGTCTCCCAATAGTCACACCATAGTTCTGAGTAACCAGTTGCCTTATCAGAATTTTTGCATCACTATTTTTTTGATGCCATCAATAATAACCTCTTGTTCCTTGAGCTGGGCACTCAATGGAATAGGGTCTGGTTGTCCTTCTGGGAGAAGTGGCTTTCCATCCTCTCCACTTTTGAAGAGCATTAAGCCCTCTTTCGGTAACCACTCCTGCTCTGATGGCCGTAACTTGTACTGCATAATAGGTATACCATCTCGTATGGAGAAAAAGAATTGTAGCGGCACAAGGTGACCAACTAAAGAATCACTCCCTTCTTTTATATACTCCTTGAGAAATTTTTTGAAGTCTGGCACCTCAGTCACAAGCAAAGCACAACTTTTTTTGGAGATGCAATTTTCAAAAAGATTCATCATATGCGGTAAGGTAAGTGCACTTGTCCTTTTTGTAGAGTTGGAGACCTTGCTGAAGAACGCATCAATATCTTCATGAGTGTGACCAACCATAAGGAAACTGAGCGTGATTGTTTCAAACACACCTTTGGCAACAAGCATTGACAAGTATGCTAGCACATATCTAGAAAATAAAAGTAAGTATGAGCTTGAGAAACCCTTAAGTAAAATGATTTACCTATTTTTGTTCTCGCCTGCACAATTATCCATCTGTAAAAGCAAATGACGAGGAAGCTTATTTGATGTTGAGGACACATGTACACTATTTGAGCTAGATCCCTCCACTGAACCTGAACTCTCAACAGGGCCATCTTTTTGTGCAGGTTGACAATGCCTCTCATATTCCCAAGTAGCCTCAAGTGCAGACGTGTTCATGAGAGCATTATGTAAAGGTTGAAGGTGTTGTTTCTTCACTTTGAGATCACTGATAGGACTTGTCTGTGAGTGGGCTTCAAGGTTTCTGAAACACATGGCTAACGACCCAATAGTGAAATTGGAGTCGCTAGACCAATGTGGAAGTGAAAAGTGTCCATATGACTCACAACCGTGTCCATGTGTTAGCACACCTGTCAATGAAATCGGAAGTTTCATGACATTTCCAAGGCACTTTGGTGTTGCAAAGAGCTTTGGAATGCTGGTCTTTGAATGATCCATCTTGTCATGGATCAAGCACAGGTACTCTGATGGGCGTGACACAGAAAGCATGCGGTGTGCATAGTACTGAGACCGGCAAGTTTGTTGTGCAATCATGTGGGCCTCCATCTTCTTTGAATGGTAGTGATCTCCACCAAGGTTTTTGCACAAGCCTCTGCAGCCTTCAATGATGTACAAGTGTCACACTTAGAAAAGCTAGAGTGTTTTGCAATCTCCACATCCTTAAAATGAGTATTCCATATGTTGTTGAAGGTACCAGTGCAGATTGCTTGGAGCCCCATCAAACTGAGGCACTTGTTCACATGTTCACACAGTTTCAATTGAGTGTAGATTGAAGGCAAAACCTTGAGATTTTCCCTGACCCCTGCATTTGTGGTTCGGCATTTGTGAGGCATCCTGTCTGCATTTGCTTCCACAAAAGCCTTGAGTATCTCTATGGCTGCCATGATGTGAGAGCGGGTTTTGACCAAGCGAGTGTTCCCATGAACTGAGGTTCGCGCTCCATCTAGCCACTCATCCCTCCGACGGTAGAACGTGGTCTTTGGGATCCCGTATATACTGTACCAAGCTTTGAAGCAGATGGCCACCTTATTAAATACCATGGATGTACTCTGATAACCTGTGTCCGAGGCCATTCCATCAATACACCCAGTTAGTGCAGCATATACAAACTCATGCCTTTGCTTTTGGGTGAGCATACGAAAGACATGTCTACATTGGGTAATTTCATTCCGGTCTGCCATCTGACAACACTTCTTCTTGCAACAGTCAATCGTGGAAATGCTCGTAACACTTTCGGAAGATGTAGGATCCATCTTTACCCTCTTGCTGAAACTTGCAGGGGAAGATCTACAACCCATGAATCGCCTTTTTCTTACAATAGGACCAATGCAAGGAACCTCTTCAAATATGAGTTGTTCTTCCGGGTTGTTATTATTGAAATCCAACCCAGAATATGTTGAACCATCTTGCCGTCTTAATTCAGATGTTCGCCACCTCACGAGGGATCCAGGATACAATGTGCCATTAGGTGAAACCTCTGTCACAACTACACCCACGAAGTCGGACCCTAGTTTCTCTTCTGACACTGCTTCCATTGGATTTATAGCTGTGATGATGCCTCTTCCGACTTCAATCTCACGAAGAAAGAGAATCACCTCATCCATCACAGCAGGCAAGCCATCATCTGGTAAACTCGTGCTACTATTTGTTTGTGACTCTGCATATTCTGTGTCAGCCTTGACTTCATCCAAATCCACAATATACAGGAGAACCCTCCTCAAATTCCATTCCCAGAACTCAACATGCTTGTAAATGATGTTCACCCATACGTACACACAAGATCCTTGGGCAATATTGTGACATGATGCATTATTATCTCGAACTTCCACAATTCCAGTGCCAACTATCTCGTTGTTCCGAAGAAGACATACTTTATCTCCAGTATTAAACATATTGTCCTGCACATAAATAATTGTATTATTTATGATATCTGTTTATGCAATATTTCTAAGAAATCTGAATTACGGTTACTTAATAATATGCATATGCAATAATACATAATTATGTTTAGAGATAATATCTCATGTTTGATTAATACAACTGATGGGCGGGATTAATCCCGCCACGAATCCCTCCGACGAGGAACGGTCGGCGGGATTAATCCCGCCCACAATTCTTACGACGAAGAATGGGTGGCGGGATTAAACCCGCACATAACTCTCTCCAAAACTATGATTTCAAAGAGATCTCGGGATAAATCCTGTCCCCAAATCCTTAAAACAGGGATGTGGGGCGAGATTAATCCCGCCACCCCTTCCCTGCCTCCTAAATGGTTGGCGGGATTAATTCCGCCGACAACTCTTTCTAATAAATTCTGGTAACTCTTTATCATTTAAGAAGGTTATCGGCGGGATTAATCCCGCACTCTTTTTCAGTGGCGGAGAACATTGCCCGAGAGATGGTGGCGGGATTAATCCCGCCACCTCTTTGAAGAGGCGAAAAAAGAAATGGCCGGATTAATCCCGCCGCCCCGGTTAACCTAGAATATTAAGTTAAAAGGATATTGAAACGGGATAAATCCCTAACGGAATATATTATAATCCTAATGCATTCCTAAACCTCTAAATTGTAATTTTAAGAGAGAATGTAAGAGAGTGAATCTTTATAAGTATTTTTAAATTTGTTTATAATACTTACTTGTAAACAGCACTCAAGGCGCCGTGCTTTCCTATAAAGAATAGCACCCAATTTAATCTCGCTCCTGAGATGATCACTATGAAGAAAAAAAAAGATCTAAAGAGTGAAAAATACAGAAATGAAGAAACCCTTGCCGGAGAAAGAACCAGATCTGAATTTGAGTGGGAAAGTAAATGCATTTTCAAATTTACATGTCAGACCGACAATACATATGTCAGAAATTCAAATTTTTTAAAAAGAACAGAAAATAAAATTTAAAATGAGTTAACACAAATATCCGACACTCTGACATATATACTCTCCAATTCCAATGAGTATTTTAAAATTGCATTTAATGTTATTCAAGTGATTCAAGCTGTTTAATATTACGAAATTTAGACTATATTCTACATTCTTAGTATTCAAGTATATTTTATATTATATATATAAATATATACTTATACAATAAATAAATTGATATATTATTATGTATCATTAAAATATATTCATAGTCTGTTTATTATTATTATTTTCTTAATTACTCGAGTATTTAGTTTTCATTTCCTAGTATCAATGGATATTCTTTATTATTTTATTAATATTTGAAGAATATTCTAATATTAAACCTGATTATCATAATTAAATTAGTCTTGTTCTTAATTATTGCAGTAATTATTCTACATTTGTATATATTAATGGGATTTTCTCAATTAATTTGTTATTATTTCAAGAATATTCATGTGTTAAACCTTATTATCAATATTAAATTAATACACACTATGAACATATTTTAAATTATACATAATAATACATCATTTTATCTAATATATAGTCATATATAGTTTTATAATAATATATATTAATATCATTTCCTTAATTACTTGAGTAATTAATCTTCTTTATATTAATGGGATATTCTTTATTATTTCTTATTAATCCAAGAATATTCCAATATTAAACATGATTATGATTAATTTAGTTAATTTATTTGAGTACTTAATTTACATTTGTATATATTAATGGGATTTTCTCAATTAATTTCTTATTATTTCAAGAATATTTCAATGTTAAACCTTTTTATCAATATTAAATTAATATATATTTTTAAAAACTATATATGGCTATATATTAGATAAAATCATATATTATTATGTATAATTTAAAATATGTTCATAGTGTGTTTATTAATTTATTTTTTTAATTATTCGATGTTTGTTTTGCACACATATATAAACACAATCATAAATTTACACACGCATTACAAGAACTTACAAAAACACATATGCACACACATGCACAACCCTAAACCAAACTGAAGAAATATGTTGCTTCTTTATTAAAAAACATCATGTTCAAAGCATGTATGATATATGTACTCAATCTGTGTGTATGTAACACATTGAATTTACATGTGTAATATTTATATTAAGCTTGTTGGGAGCAAACCCTAAACCCTAATATGTAACACAATGAATTTACTCACTCATGTAATATGTATGTATGTCTGTGTGTATACACGTGTGTATGTATATATGTGTACTCTGTATGTATATATGTGTACTTTCTCTCTTCTCTCATACATACACACCATGCATGATCCATGTTAATATGTACTATATCTCTTCTCAAACATACACACCATGCATGATCTATAATATGTACTCGGTCTCTCTAATATTATGTACTAATATGTATGTATGTCTGTGTGTATAATACACACCATGCATGATCCATAATATGTACTGTCTCTCTTCTCTCATATACTATGTATGTATATCTGTGTATAATATGTGTAAGTATATATGTGTACTAATATATGCAAATGTGTACAAAAATAATTTTTCAACACTCTCTTTTCTCTCATACATACACCATAATGCATGATCCATCCTAAATCCAAAACCCTAAACCCTAAACCCTAAACCCATGTAATATGTATGTATGTCTATGTGTATACACGTGTGTATGTATATATTATGTGTATTAATATATGCAATGTGTATGTATGTATTGATACACATGAAACTTTAACACTCTCATGGACACACACATGTTAAATCCCTGCATGATTTATATTTTTGGGGTGTATGTGATACACCCACGCACACGCACGCGCTAATAATATAATGAAAAAATATTCGTTTAGGGCGAATCTATATTTTATTCTTTTTAGGGTTTAAGTATATTCTCAGAAGGAATATTTATTAGGGTTAATATATATATTTAATTCCTTTAGGGTTTAGGTATATTCTTAGGGTTTCAAGAGGCGGCGGCTGGCGGCGGCTGTGCACACAGGTGAGATCTTGTGTGTGTGTGTGTGTGTGTATGTATGTATGTATATATGTATAGGAGTGTGCGTATAATTTTATTTATTAATTTTATCTCTCGCACACACACGCACACTCCTGTGTATGTATATGTGTGTGTGGGTGTGTGTTTGTTTATCTGTATGATTTTATTTGTTTCGCTCACACACGCATACACACGATATACATATACACATATATATATACCTATATACATATACATACATATATTATGTGTACCAGTATCTATAAATTTTTTTTATTGATCTATCTCTCCCACACACACGCACACTGCTTTACACACACACACACACACACACACACATATATATATATATAATCAATGCATATTAACAAATAGTATACAACACTAGTTTATATATATGCTTATATATTCATATGGGTTATATATCTATATACACACATATATATATGTGTGTGTTTATCTGTATAATTTTATTTATTTATTAGTTTTATCTCTCGCACACACACGCACACTCCTGTGTATATATATGTTGTGTGTGTGTTTGTTTATCTGTATGATTTTATTTGTTTCGCTCACACACGCATACACACAATATACATATACACATATATATATACCTATATACATATATACATACATATATTATGTGTACCAGTATCTATATAATTTTTTTTATTGATCTATCTCTCCCACACACACGCACACTGCTTTACATATAATATATATAATCAATGCATATTAACAAATAGTATACAACACTAGTTTATATATATGCTTATATATTCACAGACTCTCTCTCTTTCTCTATGGATTATATATCTATATACACACATATATATGTGTGTGTTTATCTGTATAATTTTATTTATTTATTAGTTTTATCTTTCGCACACACACGCACACTCCTGTGTATATATATGTGTGTGTGTGTGTTTGTTTATCTGTATGATTTTATTTGTTTCGCTCACACGCATACACACGATATAACATATACACACATATATTATGTGTACTAGTACTGTATAATTTTATTTATTTATCTATCTCTTACACACACGTACACTCCTATACATACATACATACATACATATATATATATATATATATACACACACACACACACACACATATATGTGTGTGTGTTTTATCTGTATAATTTTTTTATTTATTAATTTTATCTCTCGCACACACGCTAAGCCCCTCGAGCGGCGGGATTAATCCCGCCGCTCACCCATGCCCTGCGCGGAATGCGGCGGGATTTATCTCGCCGGCAATGGCCTGTGTGAAGGCCCTAATGGGCGGGATTAATCCCGCGGATTCCGCGCAGGGCATTTACAGGGGATGGGCGGCGGGATTAATCCCGCCGCTCATGAGGCTAACCGAAGAGCCTGCATGAAAGATCCTGCACGGAAGGCTAACCGAAGAGCCTGCATGACATGTCCTGCGCGTAAGCGGCGGGATTAATCCCGCCGCCCAGGGAATTCACGCAGGACATGAACGGCGGGATTAATCCGCCCCACGCTCATGCCCTTCGCGGAGGGCGGCGGGATTAATCCCGCCGCTCAGGCACTTCCGCAGGATATAAGCGGCGGGATTAATCCCGCCCCCACCCATCCCTGTTCAAAATGCCGCAGCCAATATATATGTGTGAGCGCATGATTTACGAGAGGGCGGCGGGATTAGTCTCTCCGAACCTTCATTACCCGGTGGCGGGATTAATCCCGCCACCCTTCTTTTTTCCTCCATTGGTATGTTGAATCAATCCCGACTAACTCTGTCTGAGACGGAGAAGGTTTACAAAATACCAATGGAGGGAACTGAGAAGGGTGGTGGGATTAATTTCACCATCCCTTACATGGTGGGCGGGATTAATCCCGCCGCGTACGCATGCCCTGCGCGGAATCGGGCGGGATTTATCCCGCCGCCATTGGCCTGCCTGAAGGGCCTAGGCGGCGGGATTAATCCCGCAAGATTTCGCACAGGGCATTGGCGTTCGGCGGGATTAATCCCGCCGACTAAGGCCCGAGTGAAGGGCCTGGGAGGCGGGATTAATCCCGCCGGACGCCAATTCCTGCGGAATCGGGCGGGATTTATCCCGCCGCCATTGGCCTGCCTGAAGTGCCTAGGCGGCGGGATTAATCCCGCCCGATTCCGCGCAGGGAATTGGCGTCCGGCGGGATTAATCCCGCCGCATAGGGACCGAGTGAAGGCCCTGGGCGGCGGGATTAATCCCGCCGAGTCTTCAATGCCTGTTGGAGGAATGAATCCCGCCACCCTTCCTTTTTTCTCCATTGGTGAGTCGGACCAATCCCAAACGTTTCTGTCTGAGACGTAGAAGGTTTTCAACATACCAATGGAGAGAATTGGGAAGGGTGGGGAAATTCATTTAACCATCCCTTACATGGTGGGCGAGATTAATCCCGCCTCCTTTCTGGAGTCACTGAAGGGGTGTGAGAAATAAATCCTGCCCAGTTCTCTCTGAGACCGAGAAGGGTGGCAAGATTAATTCCGCACTCCCGTTCAAGGCCTCCAGAAAGGTGGCGAGATTAATCCCGCCCACTCTTTCAGGAGGCATTGAAGGGGTGGCGAGATTAATCCCGCCGCACCTTCCATGTGAATATATATGTGTATTAGTATATATAAGTTGCATATCTCATTTTATTTACTTTTATCATCTTATCATAATATTTCGAGTAAAAGCTAGGAATCTATGTAAAACTGTCCAGAGCTCACATTTGTGGTGGTTCTAAAACGAAATGTTATCTTTCTTTTGCACTAACACAAATGTGAGCTTCGGACAGTTAATTACGTCTACTTCTCTCTGTGTATTATTTTTGTATATTCGGGTTTATACAAGTGTGTGTGCGTTTTTATATATTTATTCATAGTGTATTATTTTGCAGAAGGACGATTTGATCAAACAAGGAGATCGAGTCATTAGTATGGAGTCGTCGTCAAATTCTGGGTAAGAATTAAAATAAAATCTGTTATACTCGGATACTTGAACTAATCATTTTTGTATTCAGATGTGGAATTGAGGTGACATTAAAGACAAGAGCAGGAGAAGAGATGGGCAGGGGGATTCTGGAATCAACTTGGCCATATTTTAAGATAAATGGGAAGCGCATTGGAGCAACCATGGTGCTGTCAAATTAACCTCTGTCACATCTCATGGACAAGCAAAACAATGGAAAGTAGATTCGCTAGTCAAGCACCCGAAAGCAGGCTGCGAACCCAGATTGGACGATGCTCGACACATATGCCTTGTTCCATCCAATGTCACGTTCTCGGATCCAGAGGTCGTCAGTTACAACATTAATTCGGGTGGTTTTGTCGACTTGTGGATAATGACGTTCACGTGTTCACTAATGATGTTGACCTTGGAGTTCTTCTTCAACTCAACGAAAGCCCATCTATGGAGGGGATCCATCTGGATGTCTACTTCGAAATCTTCAGACTCATCGAGTAGGTGTATTGTCAGGAGATATTGCTTCACAATACAGAAAATCAGCAAGTGGAGCAATCTTCCCTCTTCACATTGAAGAAGAACACAGCGACATCATAAGGAGATTGAGAGGGTGGCTCGGTCTCAGGTTCTCTACAGATCACGTTCAATTTGCTTAGGAAGCTTTGGGAGCTGGAAGAGTGTACCGAGAACACTAGAACAGCTGCAGTCGGGGATCACACATGTTGATTCGGATCGCAAAAGAAAATCATCAATCGTTTTGTCAGCTGCACCTGTGGCATCTCATGCTGCAATAAGTCACAAGGAAATGATGTTGGATGATAAGATTTATCCTTGTAGGGTTAAATATTGCAGCGTCAACCCAAACTTCAATTACAGGCCACTCAACCAGGAACGTGTAGCTGAGCTCATGGAGAAGATGAAGGACGACAATTCTTATACCGTTCCACATAATGCTGTTTTGTGTCCATACTATGAAAGAAGGAAGGGCGCTGACAAAGTCTGGATCACAACACCAGAACAACTCATGAAGATTCAGACGGAGAATAAAAATCTATCAAGTACTACATCATTAGTGGCCAGCACACAATAACGGCAGCCCAACGACTTCTCGATGAACACAACAAAGGAACGATGGCAACAAAACTTTCCGAGCATACCCGTGAGAAGCTGACAAAAAGATCGGCGTTTTTAGCTAAGCCGAATCTCACAATCGAGCAGTACCATAAGTTATCGGCGGAATGGGACGCTGCCGACACCAACCACTACAACAGCAAAATATGGGAGAAGTTTAAACACACGCGAGCCGTGTGGGAATCTCTTCAGCGACCACAAAGAGCTACCGCAGGGAATACACAATCTGCGGAATACCGGGTAAGCAAATTGTTTGGGCGGGATTTATCTCGCCGGTATATTAATCTGTCTTTTTCCTCAGAGAGTTGAAGAAATTGCAGCAGTTGATTTTGCCCAGGTGGGCGGGAAGGAAACATCCTTTCTGATGATGTTGATTTCTTGCCCCGAAGATAGGATCTTTGCCAAATGGTTGGGGATTATGGAATCCTTTTCAAAAGGAACACTGAAGAAGAAGCAGACAAGTGAAGGGGAGCCCTCAGAAAAGTCTGCAAAGAAACCCAGTAAGACGCCGAAGGCTAAGTCTGTTCAATCTACAAAGGATGTAGACAACGATTTCAAGCTCACATGGTTGAAGCCTTTAAATGGAACAACGATGGAGGAGATGGAAGTCTTGGCTGATTTGGTGATCGATGGCAAACTACAAATTAATAACAGCAGCCCAACCTCTCCTTTTCATCTCAAGGCAATGGAGTTGAAGACGGTCAGGCATTTCAAGGAGTGGTTGGGAATACACTGCCACAAACTGGGTTGGACCTCGACTTCAACATATGAAGAGGTCAGCAAATATTTGCATGTGACGAACGATGATATGCTTGTCGAATGGGTGAACCAATCGGAAGATCTAGGCAAGAATCTATTGCACGCCAACGCCAAAAAGGAGAACATTGGGATGACGCCTTCTCTTATGGCAGTCCTTCAGCAGCGGAGAACCGAATTGAACCTTATAAAGGAGGATGCTACGAATCACGACAAGCCCTACAGATGTTTGTTGTTAGATTCGGAGACTTTATGGGGTAACATCACTGCTTGTAGGAAACCGTTTCAATTGTTCGTGATGGATCGGCGGGTGTCAAAAAATCTTTCGACAGATAGGGCACTAGAGGATCTGGTGGAGAAACTTAGCCGTGCAAGCATATACATAGAAGGTATTTATTATTGAATTCATGCTTGCGCTCTTCACTGATACCTACTTTTTCAGGTATTTATTTCTTGATTCTTGCTCATGTCACCGATACTTTTGCCTTCGCCTTCGCCAAGAAGAATAGACATCGTTGGACAGGATTTTATATGAACGATGCTAATCCCAAGTGCATTGATACGTTGTTCACTTGGTTGTTAGGAATGCGCCAAACAATTTCAAGCTTCCAAATGACTGGCCAGGCATCTGTTTGCACTCCAACGGCCCTGAACCTCCATCCGATACACCGATAGGTATGAGTGACGTATTCGGCAATGTACGTTATCCAAACATTACAAGTCAAGCGGCACGGAGCATCGTCAACTTGATTAGGGGTCCTCACAGTGATGCGTGGGTTTTTGACTACTGCACTAGGGGGTCCGTCTTGAAGGAGTGTTACCTTCGGCATACATGTGTGTTTGCCGTTGAAAAGGATAAGACCATGGTTGAGGACCTGAACAAGTGGATAGATTGGGTCTCAACTGAGTACCCCAACGAATCCATAAAGGCGTATTTGAGAAAGTTCCCTCCAGATAAGTGCGATAGCTCTGAAGGTGAATCTGGTTCAATCTCGGAGTCTGAGAACGAACTTCAATCAGATATTAGACCGGAAGTTATCTCGAGGAGTACAGAACATTCGCACACTCCAGGACCCATGGAAACTGTCACGACCCGATACAGAATACAAGATTCCGGATACAGGACATGGGTTGTAGGACTTTCCTACAGGATTCCGGATACAGGATATGGGTTGCAGGACTTTCCTACAGGATTTCCTACAGGATTCCGGACACAGGATTCGGTTGCAGGATATTCCTACAGGATATGCCACAGGATATGCCTAGAGGATAAGGGACATGTGGACTCATCTTAGCCTCTGCATGCATGCAACCACTTTTAGCACTCATGCCTAGATTAGCTCTTAGAGTTGTGAGCATAAAAGCTCCGACCTAATTGTTGTACAATTAGTTACTATCAACACCAGTCTTACTACGATCAATCTTGTCTTGTCTTGTTCTTGTCTTGTTTCCTGTCCTGTTCCTGTCTCGCTCCTATTCCTATCCTGTTCCTGGATCATGTCCTGCTCCGGGATCCTGTCCTGTTCCTGTCTTGCTCCCGGATCTATCTGTGCTTCCTGTCTTGCTCCCGGATCCTGTCCTGTTCCTGTCTTGCTCCCGGATCCTATCCTGTGCTTTCTTGTCTTGCTCCCGGATCCTATCCTGATCCTGTCTTGCTCCTTGATCCGTCCTGTTCCTATTCCTAGTTCCTGTCCTGCTCTTCGGTCCTGTTCCTGAGTCAAGCCTTCATGTCCTTGGAATCCTGTTCTCTTCCTGGTTCCTAGATCGTGGCTTGACAGTTTGATAGTAACTACTTCATAGTTCTCTGTTTTCCAGCTACCTTTTTCTTGATTCTTTTCCTTCATTTTCTTTCCTAGATCATGGCTGATTTTTGAGCGCTTTCAACGCGAGCACCAAATGCTACTTCATGAGCTGGCCACTTTGCGCCAAGTGGTCACCGACCTGCAA
>PUQB01000283.1:0-27665 GCA_003024785.1 Selaginella tamariscina
CCAATAAGTAATCAATCATTTATGACACACTTATAAATGATACATTCAAAATTACATAATTTTTTATATACATGATACGTAAAAATAAACGTTAAAACATTTGATAACAACATAATATTGTTAAAAAAACTTATCAGTACACAACATAGACATGCATAAAACTTATATAAGTGTAGCTTTTTATCCCGAGAGAAGAAGAAAACACGTAGAGAAAAAATAAACCACAATGTAATAACCATCCTCTCGACATTATGCCAAAACATAATCACACACATATATAACTTCTGAATAAGACTTCTACATGTGTTGTACCTGTGTGTATGTGTGTATTTAATTTTCAAAAATAAATATGTAGAACAATATGTATATACATGCATGTATACATACTTATGCACTCCTTGTCATCTCTCTAAAAACAGATATATACACAAAAGCACACACCTTTCCTCTCTCTCATACACACACACTTATGAATGTTTTAATTTCCCATTATATAGAGGTGTAGGTCAGCGTTCAAGGGTGCGCCTGTGTGCGGCATCGAGGTACTTCATCATGTACTGATGGTCACCATCCGGATGCCTTTGAAACATCTTATAGTGTTTCTTCACAAGGGACACACACTCCTTGTACGGATTCACGTACCGCTGTATGAAGTTCTTGTTGTCCGGATACAGTATCTGAGATAATTGGGGTTCCGTACGAGCTCCCCCTTGTCGTTAACAGCTTCAAGCCCTCGTACCGCATCTTAATCCTGGAGATCAACCAATAATTGAGAGAGAGAGTAATGTGATATAAGATTGTTTGTGTATACACATAGAATGGCTATACAACATGAGGCTTGTATATATTCGTATATGCATTTTATAATATGGCCTACATTTGTGTCGCATACAGATATATAACACAGCATTACTAAGATATGCATGTATATACACGACCTCTACATTTCAGATATGCAGACACACATCTTCGTACGCATATGTACACATATACACACGTACCTCCTCTCGAAGTGGCTGTAGAGATACGTAGGGTTTCCAATAAGGCTCTCAAGTGAGAATCCCATCTCGTCAGTTAAATACCTCACTTTAAGCTCTAAACCCGGCTTGCTATCTTCAGAATCCTTGGATCCTTCGATAATCTCCACCTATGTTACACATACAAACACACTCACTCAGTGTGTATTATGTATATACACATATGTATATCTCTCTATACACACGCACGCACGCACGCACACAAACAATACACACCAGTTGCTCGTTGCTGAATCCAAGGCTTTTTAGATAGCGTAATTCTAGATTTCATGGGATGAACTCCTTCTGAGACACCCATGATATAACCAAACATGTACCATCCGGACCTAAATCCTTTAATTCTCCAAGATGGCTGGCAGCCTTTAGCATAAAATAATTAGCTATATATTATGTAATTAAATAATATAATTACTCATGACATGTATAGTACGTATGTAATATATAGATATGTAAATGTATGGTGCATAACATAATCCACCACGTGCATACAAATCTATAGAATACGTAGCATACATACATTATTCACACATAAACACATCCATACCTCTCCTTAGTGTCTAATGCAAAGATGGCAGGCCGTTTAAGGATCAGTTTAACGAGCTTATCTCCACTAATCCCCACATTCTCCAGGAGCTGTACGGCAGGTTTCATCTTACTCTCAACACTGTGTGCAAGGATAGCAGGATATGCTATTAGAATCTTCTTGATGCTGTACGAATTGACACCGAGCTCTCGAGGTACGAAATCTTGGCCTGCAAAACTGTTCACACTGTAACCTAAAATTCCAGGGCATCTTGTTACAACTCGAGAAAGGTTCTCGTTTTTTATGTTGTGCTTGTTCAGAAATTCCACTTTGGACTTTATTGTCCTGTCAAGGTCCATTAGTAGTGCCTAAACCAAGATAAAACACGTTAAACTTTTGATGTGTGTGCGTACATGTATGTATGTACAATAAAATACAACCTACATATATATAAGCTTTATGTTTGTATAGTGCGTATATTTTACAGTCCACTTTTTACTTCTTAATCTGCTTATCATATATATAAATATATATATAATAACATAATTGCGTGCGTGCGTGCGTGTGTCTGTGTGTGTGTGTGAAAGAGAGAGAGGAGAGAGGAGGGGGGCGGTAGAAACCTCTGGATGGCTTTTGAGAATCTTTGAGATCTCGTCTTTTTCCAGATTAAGCTCTATTTGCAAATATTCCAACGTTCTTGCAAAGTCCAGTTTAGCAAGATCAACTAAGAGGAAACCAAAGTGCCTGTCACATATACATATATACGTTATAAATTACATATACACTTATGCGTCTCTGCATATGCACACACGTATAATTGTGTACGATGTTACATAGAGTTACGTGTATTACGATTTTACATACCGTACGAGGCGCCGTACAGCAGGTTCCTGGATTTCAAAATCTCGTAGAGCCTGCATAAAGGCTCCCACTCGCTCTTCATTGTGCGTGTTAAAAATGCGGATATCTTGTACATATTATCTCAAAAGACTCCTGAGTGAAGTAATTGCTGTAGATATTTAGTCAAGTTTTGCACCTCTGGATTTCCTACAAAGCAGCAGAGATATAGAGATAGAGATAGAGATCATATAAGAGTAGAGCCTTCACATAAACTTCACTATGTCTTCACTATTATCTATATTAAAAAGCATTAGTATAATACTAATGTCCTTATATAATACTATATGCCACTTGCTTATAAATACCTTAATTATAATTACCTTCAAGACGAACTTGTTATTGTCGACGAGTTTGCCAATGGATTTTCTCTGAACACCAATTTCTTCCATAATCCCCACGAATTCTACCACATTATGATATTTCTTTGTTAATAAAGATATTCTCGCCTTGTCCTCCAAATTCTACAAAAACATTAAGAATATAGCATGCACACACGAGCATACATGTACAACTTTTAGATAAATATTCATAATTATATACAACTTCTCTCTCTCCAAAAATCCTGTATGACATTTGAATATTCAAAACACATTCCTAACGTGGAGTATAAGAATTCTTTAAAACACACACATAGATGTTGCATGTCTATACACCCCATTTCAAGTACAGGTCATTACATAACAACTATGCGTATGTATATCTCATGATATGCACATACAAAAGTAAGTTGTTATATTTGATAGTTTAAAACAAACAAACACCACATACATGTGCATATATATAATATATCTCCCTTGCGTTCCCAGACCTTGATGCAAAACTCAAAAAAAAAAATTTAAAAAAATGATGATATATATCTATACTTACTAAACAAAAGTATAGATATGTAATGCATGTATGTATGATATATCTATATGTTATCTTCAGAATATACTTACGCACATGCACATATAGATCACAAGCGCATGTGCATGTCATGATGTGTACATACATAAAAATACTTGTTACATAGTGCATAACCCCCCCCCCTCAAAAAAAAAAACATTTAAATGTGTGTGGACATATATTATAGATATTTTCCATTTCCAGCTCAATTATAGCATACATCTTATGGCATGTGCAAACACCAATACATTTGTGTATCTGTGTATATGTCTACATAAAGACAAACACCATTCTTGTGTGTATACATGTGTGTGGTGTGTGGTCTGTGTGTTCTTACTTGCATCCCCACGTTTTCATAGCAGACCAGAATCTCTCTCTCTCTCTCTCTCTATAATATATATATATATATATATATTTGTTTAAAAGTACGTCTATATTGGTACTTAGACACCCAAACAGCATGGTACTTCACCAGCAGGTTCAGTTTAGCGAATCACAGGCCATCCATAACAACTATGCATGTTGACACATACACAAATATGCCATATATATGATAGCTCATAAGACAAACAACCACACACACACACACACACACACACACAGATATATACATATATCTAAGATTCTCATGTTTGTACATATATAATATATATAAATTAATATATATATGCATGTATACTTACTTCCATTCCCAAGCTTTCATAGAAGAGTAGAACCTTGTTGATCTTCATAGTCAGCAGATGGTTATCAATATTCACAGCAATAGACTCAGCCCCATTATCTGAATGCGTCTTCCTGAAAGACTCAAGCACTTGCTGAACAAATCCATTCGCATTGCTCGCCACAGACCGAGCTTCAGACATACCCATCTTCTTGTGAATGTGTAGAAACTTGCCAAGCCCTTCTACAACCGCATTCACCTGTGTATTACGTGTATATGAGTGTATGTATGCATTGAGTGGGGTTTTGTGCTTTGCTGCACGATTTATGCGTCCTCAAAACCAGATTTGTATCCATTCACCTGTATATGTGTGTATATATACCTCTGGATTGCTTGAACTGGCAGCACTGTGGGTACACATTTTTGCACGCAGAAGTACAGGGAATGCCGCATTTCGATCGATCGCCCTGCAGATCCTCCATAGCCCAAGAACCCTAGGCGCAGGCATTAATTAACCCTAAACCCTAAACCCTAAATAAATATTAAGAAAAGTATGTGTGCGGTTTATCTTCTAAATCAAAATTTCCATTTATTGTTTTTTTTATGTTCCAATTATTAAATTCAATATCATAATTCGCTTATTTATGCCCGGTATTTTATTAATTATTATTGTATTTTATATTATGATATATGCAACATCCACACACACCGTATTCATGTACGTGAAAATATATATATGTATGTATGTATGCAAATTAGTTAAATATTTAAGTATAAAATATTAATATAATTTCTAAATACATCAAAATTAAAAATCTTTTTTAAAAAAATAATATATTTTTTGATAATGTGTACGCTGTGAAATCCACGTGGCAAGGCACATATAAATACTTGACCAAAGGATTAAACTCAATCACAATGAGGGTTTTCTTTCTCTTCTTCGTGGCTTTGCTACTCCCATCTTATTTCTGTGCTCGTACACTCGGTAGGTGTTCATATTTTCAATATTAAAAAATAATTTCTTTTTCCCTTTTCTAAATTAAATATTGAATTGTATAGATTCTAGCTTTGCAAGAGGTTACATGAAGAGGATAATTGGGAAGGGCAGCGTAAGTATTTTGTACATGTCCGATCCAAGGCAGTCAAGAATCACACCGTGAGTAGAAAAGAAATTATTCTTTTGTGTGTGTGCGCGTGTGCGTGTGTGTAGAATAGTGATTGTTGGGTTTTTAGTTATCAAATGGAGCTGTAGTACACTGCATCAGAATTGAAGATCAACTTTCTTTATATGGCATGAAAAACTTCACCCCTACCCAAGGTACATGTTTTTATATATATAATGCTCATATTCATATATATTTATTATTTAGATGTTCTATATGTCACTGCAGTATGACTCATCGAGCCCTGTAAATGACTCACGTAGACCCAAGCAGCTCTTTGAGACAGGTTGGATCCTGTGAGAAAGGTCAAATCCCAGTGGAGGGTTTCAGTGGAGACCTCGATAAGTGGATACAACAGAAGATGGAGTCAAAACCTCAGGAAACAGACGTACACAAGGTGTGTGTGTGTGCGTGCGTGTGTGAGAGAGAGATCTAAATATTTGTTTTAACTTGCAGTATGCTATTTTCAAGACGGGGATGTTTGGACGATCGATATTAGGGGCAGAAATTGTGGTAAACTCTTGGAACCCTTGGGTAGCTGGTGAAGATGAGCAGGCTGCATCTCAAATGTGGCTTATGTCAAGAACACAGTTTTATCCCGGACCAGCTCCTAACGAGCAGTTCACTGTCCTTCAAACTGGTTTGCATGTAAGGAGAGGAGGGAGGGAGAGGGGTACTAACCATGTTCTAATTAGGTGTATCCATATCTTTATGATGAAAATGCGTGGTTAACTCATCCCCACCTCTTTACTATGTGGACAAATGATAATTACAACACCGGATGTTTCAACCTCAGATGTGTTGGCTTTGTTCAAATGAGCAGCGTTGTGTGGTAGGTCACCCTATCGACGACATTTCATTGCGAGGTGGTACTCAATACGAGATAAAACTCAGAATAACTCAGGTAAACATGTTTAATTAATATGCTGTGTATATAATTTTAATAACAATGTTCACAGAGCATCGATAAGAGATGGGACTTGTATATGAACGATCACTGGGTTGGTTACTTTCCTATGCATCTTGTCCCAGATCTGCACGACGGAGCACGGCAGTTTGAAGTTGGGGGTGAAGTTGCTTTCTTTGTAAGAGAGAGAGAGAGAGAGAGAGAGAGAGAGAGAGATGAGTGTGAGTGAGTGACCTAATCTTGGTTTTCAGAGCGCAATGGGACCTCATGCTGAGAGTCAGAGCTGCATGGGGAGCTGTTTATTTCCAGTTGATGGTTATAGGAATGCTGCATATATTAAGAATGTCAAAGTTCATACGGAAGACGAGGGACTGCACTTACCCATTTCTTCTTCGTTTACACCATTCACAGATTCCGCGTGTTATGGAATCTCGGATATGCACGACGATGGTTTGGGTAGTGTGTGGCGTAACTACTTCTTCTTTGGAGGACATTGCACATAACGCTTTCCTTAATTCAATTCGCAAATCGCATTTTTCTTTCTATTTATATGCACATCAATATTCATTTCATCTTATGTGATGATTTTAAGATATAAATCTCTAATGTAAAATAGTAAGACAACATATGTTGTAATGTTATATTTATTATAAATTTCATATTAACAATTGTTTAGTTATAAATTTGATATAATTTAATAAAAACATAAAATATAAAAGTAATCCAATATTTGTTATATTTAAATGTCTCATTATTTTCTTTTCTAAATATTCATTCAAGTTGTAACGAGTACTTATTTAATATTTATCAATGTTAAAATAACGATAATATATAATGACAAGCTCCATTACAAGTTTTATATTAAATTATAAAAGTATTATTCATGAAAAATAATATATATAAGAGCTCTCCTTGTTATGTTGTATATATTCATGAGCTATATACTAAAAATAACTCATAATGATGAAGATATTATTTATGAGAAATGAAATATAGATAATATATATACATTTGATACGGTTTTTAAAAAAAATAAATTAATTTAACTTTTCTTATAAATGTGTATATGTAACTTTAAAATGTGTATGTAAATCACATTTTAATATTTATAAATAACTTACAAGATTAATATTTTTTTTATTATAGTTAATTAATGGTCTAACTTATAATATGTATTTTTAGATAATGGTTCACATATTATCTATTTATTGTTTGAAACCGTAAGGGGTTATTGAATATACCAAAAAGTATATTAGAATGATTCAAATCAATGGTTTTATTTCATTTTAAACTAACGAAAAGAATATATAAATAAAACTATGCTTATGTATATGTATGTATTCAAATTTATTTAGATTTCAAGTTTTCTTTATAAATGTGCATGCATGTAAATTTAAAAATGCATATTAAATATTAAATATATATTTTTTTAAATTATATTTATAAAGGTATATTATTATTTTAAATATTTATATATATGTCATTAAAAATTTACGTGTTATATAGCTTCTGGAAGGGGTGTTATCGCTTTAGAAACAGTGAAGGCAAATTCGAATATGTTCCAAAGCAGCAAGAAAGGTAAAAATACATACATTTTCATTATAATTAATCATATATAAGCCATTAGCTATATAAGTATACATTAATACAATATAATTTATACATTGTCCTTGTGTTGTTTGAAATATATTATTACATTTATAAGCATATATATATATATATATATATATATATATATATATATATATATTTGTTGCATGCATGTGTGTATTACCGGTTTATTAGTTTTTATGAGCAACCTACAACTTCAGAGAGTGGATTAGTCGGGATTCTACGGGCAGTATGGAAAATTATGACATTTGCAGGTATGTGTGTTCGTACTATAGTAGTTAATATACAGTATTATATATTATTATATTATTATACGTTGTGGATAGCTATATGTACAAATATAATTAATGTACTTAACATTATAGGCCTTGCTCTTGGAATATGGTTATTTAGTCCTCCTGTGAGTGTTATTGATGCTGCTGTCATTGGAAATAGTAGCACAATGGAGCTTGCTGCACTTGGTATGTATGGGTGTAATTATATATGCATATGCTGTGTGTGTCTATATATATAGAGAGAGACACTAGAGAGGATACGATGGATTCAACAAGCTTGACATCAATTCAAACTTGAGCTTGAGATAAATAAATCAAGTTATGATGAATAGCAAAAACAGTTACCTTGTGTGGGGAGCTTTAAAGAAACCTTTGCCATTGTTGAAAGCAATTCACAATAGTTAGAAGTTCTTTGTTATGAATCTCATAGTTAATCTTTATAACCGTGAACTTGCGCAAGCGAAATGCTACAAAATGTAAATTGTTGTTGGAGCCATATCAATAGATAATACCACCCAAAGTAAAGTCAGACCCATTTGTCTCCATCACAAAAGGTTTGGCTAAGTCAAGATCAAAGCTGAGGTAAAAGCAAACTTAAATATGATAAATGCATTCTCAACCTCCATATACCACTTGAACGAAACTTTCTTTTTGGTGAGCTAATTCAATGGAAGTACAATTTTGGAAAAATCTTTGATGAAATCACGGGGAGTGCACTTAGTGTAATTTATCCTGGACACGTACGTTCATGGGGTGTAGCTTTTAGCCCTAAGTATACCATAAAAGTTCTACTTTAAACCCTTAGTATTACACAAGACAAATCTTACTCCTAAGGGTGAAAATACCCAAATAAATAAGAGAAATACTAACCCTTTAAGTAGATCCACCTCTACTTCTCCCACGTCCGCGCGTCCTATTCCTCTCCTGCCTGCCTTTGCCTCTACCTTGAGCTCTCCCAGCAGTTGAATTGGTAGCAACTTGTGGAACTATACAAGTTAAAGTTACATGTCAAATGTACATGGGCCAAGAAGCTTACCAGTTAATCTCTTGTCATCAATAAAGTTTCTGCAGAATAATCAACTTGTTGTGCATCATCATGGTTCAAAGTGTATTTTCCAGTTTGTGGTTGAAACGTCAAGTTGACAATTGATATGACATTGTCAAGTAAAACAGTTGCATGATCTACTAAGTCATATGTCCACTCTCCAGATTGTTCATCCTTTTGATACCATCGAAGATTGAGACGGATTGGATATGATGGCCTATCACTCAAATCCACAAGCTCTCTAGTCTCCCTCCAAGAGTTCCAGCTTTCCTAGACATCTTTAAAATCCTCCCAATATACCAGTTCCTACCCTCGTAAAACACTGCAATATCTGTACCATATGAAACTGAAGTTTGTGTTTTAATCCTCTCCATTTGGCCACTATCGTACACACTTGCTTTCACTTTTGTCAACCTATCTTTTGAAAAGAAAGGACTGCCGTTGAGGTGAGAAACAAGAGTGCTCTTAGCAATTTTCTTTGAATCAAGTTCAACGTATTGTGTAGCCTTTTGAACTTGTCCTGTTTCCTCTTCTTGATCTAGCATCATATCAAACGTATGCCTTAACTCCAATGTCGATGCTAAAGTCTCATCCTCGTCTTGATTTGTTATAACTGGCTCACTTTCCATCTCAGGATCATCCGCTTCATCACCAATAAAAGTTTGTAAACTAGTTGTAAAGTCAGTCTTGTAAAAGTCTTCAAAGGCCCATGGACATTCCCACCAGTCTTTATCAGTTGACACTCCAACTATTGCAAGCATTTTGTGCCTCTGCCAATCCATCTTTGAGAACTGCTACTAGCTGATCATCTGTTTCTAGACCTTGGAAATTTGCTAAATCCACAACAACATTACTATCTTTTGTCTCTAAATGTGACCAAATAGCTTCCTGTTTCTTATGTGCAACGGAAAGTTTAACGTACCAGAACTTTTGATCTCACTCAACCGGTTCATACATCCAGCTGTGTCAAGTAAATCAACACCATCATACGCACGCTCATTTCGCACCATGCCTCCTACTTTGCTGAAGAAATTTTCACAGCAATCTGATCCTGATAGCCAAAGAGGTACTGGAACTCCTGGAAGTTTTTCCCTGAAAAGCTTGATCAAGAGAACAACGTAATGACAAGAGATCTCGATATCCAAAAAGGCCTCATTACTTATGAAGTTTTCCTTCAACTGAAGGTTGGTAGAGTGAACAATCCAAAGGCGCCAAAGTCTAACTAAAAGAGTTAAAATTATAAAGAAAAAAATTATGAACTTTAAAAGTACCTGAAAAAGAAACTGTGCTTGCAGCTTTTACTCGCTCTGCTAAACTTTTTGTTGGAGAAAGAAAAATGTCAAAGTAAAGAGATGCTGCAGAGATACACTTCTGTGCCTTGTGTGGCTTCTCGCTTACAATCTTCACGTTCTCGAGCTGCTCGCAAACAACATTGAACTTTACGTGAGCATAAACGTTGTGCTGCAGCCCAATTTTGTCTATCCTTTCTCTCTACATCACCCTTTTGCAGTTCATGTTCTTGTCGAGGGAAAACTTCATGCACCAGCCATATGTGGTTCAACGTCACTAAGAAATCTCGATGACCAATCTCTTAGCAGCAGAATCCAAAGGGTTGACTAATTTCTTTCCATTATGTGGAAAATCTGGTCATGCAAGCCTTCTACCCAACCATCTGCTCTCCGCGCTGCTAAAAAACCCAGCCACTCCAATCAACCTTGAATGGATTAGCTTTCACCTTACTATAGTCCTCCAACATGATTTTTCTACGTCGACCATCTCCGTCAGAGGCATGTCCAACCACTGGTCCAAGAGCACCTTCCAATCTTGTTTTCCACATGTCTTCTAGCATTTGCCATTGTTGTCGAACCTCTCTATGTGTAAACCGGTTGCATGTCAACTGAATCATCAAAGTTAAGCGAGGCACATTTTCCACCAGTGGATTAATCATGAGAACTCTTGCATAGCTTGCCATCTGACATGTCTCAAAAGCCTACACACAAATATGTAAATTTATTACATAAACTATATTAAACCAAAAATAACAACTTACATGTGTAATAGTGTTGAAGCCTTCTTCACCACTGCCTACCACCACTTTAAAATCTGGTTGGCAAACATGATTTCAAGCTTGCCACAAAACACCAATGCATCTTGATGTGGAATCCAGCGGACACATCTTTTAATTTGAGTTTCATCTTCAGATATCTGAACAGGAACTCCTCCCATAAGATGAATCTTTTTTGTGTAGACCCTGTAAATATCGGCAAGCTGGCTAAAAAGCTCCTCACTAAAACCAACAACATATCGCAATGTCTTACGCATCTTTGTTGTATCCATGGATAGACTGCCAAAGTTCAAAGCTAAAAAGTTGTGCATCCGAGCACCTCCAAAAATCCTCACAGCCTCAAACATATCCTTAGTCTCTACACTCCAACGTTTACCACTGTTTGGACGCCTAATATTCTGAGCAATATCTGTCAAGAAAGCCCATAGAGCTGGAAGACCTTCAAATTTTCCATGATCATGTGCCTCTACTATATCCCTACAAAACTTGCGAACATCACCTCTACACAAGTTCTCTCCCAAAGCATCTGTAATATTTCTTGATGTCATTGAAAGAGCAGTAATCCGCATCCTTTGATAAAGCACTAGCTTTTTGTATCGTCAAGCTCACTAGCACCAAACTTGCATTGGTTCAATAACTCTCGACTTGAAAGCCAACTAAGCCTAGTTCCTTCTCCAGATGTCTTGCTACCTCGACCAAGTCTTCCTGAAGTTACTGCAAGTTCATGCTATAAACCATTTTTTGTGCTGAAATGTGCCTTCTATCTTCACCTCTTGTCCTCTATATGTGACTATGTCTACAACATATGGCTTAGGAAACCAATTCAAGCCGCTCTTGCTGTCATGAAAGAAGCCCTTAATATTCACAAGCTTTTTATTATATCTATAATGAGTTTGCTAATAACCCCAGCATAGGTTCTTCACTAACTCACACCCTGAAATATAGAAATAAGAATCATATGTATATATACATACATAGATATTTACATGTCATCATACAAAATGCTATTTTAAAATTTTAAGCAAAATTAAAGTAATTTATAGGTCTCATCATTCAGTACAATGATTTGAGCAAGCTAGCAAGTGATATAATGTATAGAAAGTAAATGTGAGTGAAGCGTATCACTTACTGCTTGAAACACCCTCAACATTGGGCGCACCACCTGTAATATTAAATGTTATAGCAATTACATATAAATTTATAAACAAGTTAATGTTAAAGTAGTGCCATAGATAAAATTTAAAACAAACTTATTATAGGAAAATAATGGTTAACGCCTTGCTGGTTTCCATTAGTACAAGCGAGTTTTGAAGGCTGACCAGCTAAAGCAAGATTTGCTTTACATTTTCCCTTCTGACCACTATTTTCATTCTCTTTTCTTACAACAGCATTGATATGCATACGACTAACAATGTGTTCTTTGATATTTTTTGCACATGAACCTGCAAATTATAAAAATATTACACATTTATAATAAATCAAAAATAAAGTTTATAATAAAACAAAATAAAATTTACCTTTATATGGATATAATGAAATGCGGCTATTATCAGATGTGCACTAAATCTTCACTTTCTCAAGTCATTCAAAATCACTGCTCTCCCAAAGAACGAATTCCCAATGTAATTGCTCACAAAGATCTGTCACTTCTTTCATTGAGTCTTCAACCAACTTCCTGTTTATTTCACTCGAAGATGCCTCAAAAGAGTCCATGCAATCAGACATAGGAACATTGGTTCTTGAGCTCTTTGCCAAGCATTTCATATGTTGTTTTGACTTGAGATGTAAGGATATGAAATTCTTAAATGTATCTCGAGTGGATTCTGCCTCAGTAGATCCCAGTAACTTTTGGCACTCTAACACCATATGAAAAACTTGCATTTACCGTTAAGATCCTTACTTGCAAGCTCAAATATGTCCATGAGCTGTTGTAATGCTAGCTTGCTCTTTGCTGCTAAAACATCTCTAATCCAGCGTTTTCTAAAGCACCAGCATTCTTGCTCCACATTCTAGGCCAAGAATTCTCAATATGCTCAACCTAAGAAAAGAAAAAATAAATTATTTAAAATTCAAGTTATTTTATGTAAACATACCTCTCAATTTCATTGTGATTTTCATCTTCATCTTCTATTGGGTTTACATCATCACTTGGCTTCTCAAGTTTCTCAAGAATATCTTTGATACAAACATCTTTCCTTGTAAATTCCCATTTTACCTCTTGTTTGTTTCTAATTTCTATGCTTTTAGCTACATTTATAAACACCCATTTCTTTGGAAGAGTGTTCTCCAAATCATCTTTTATTTCCTTCCGTAACTCCTTAAATGTCAATGTGGGTAATACCTTGAGCATTCCAATCTTTTTTTTGGCTCCCATTCTCTTGTAGGAAAACCACAATGTCTTTTGTAGCCATGCGGTCTAGCCCCACCCTAACAGTAGATCCCCTGCTCTAAGATCCATAATAACCCTAAGTATATTTAAAGTTGGAGTTGAAGTCCGAGTCGGAGTCTAAGTTGAAGTTGGAGCCAAAGATGGAGATATAGAAGTGCTACTAGGAACTAAAGGTGCCAAAATGTGGCCAAGAGTCATACTTGCAAAGGTACTGCCATGAGACGGAGTTACCGAGATACGGTCAAGAGTAAGAGTTGCAGAGGTATTGCTAGGAGCTAGACTTGTTGAGATACCACAAGGAGTCAAAGTTGTAAAGGCACTACAAGGAGTCGAAGTTGCCGACATACAGCTAGGAGTCACAAAAGTCAGAGCATAAACAACCAAGGTACAAGCTGTCCAATCAATTTGCAGATTGAGGGTTTCGAACTAAGGAAGATCAAGAATAATAGGAGTGTTAGGAATTGAGGTGAAATTAAAGGAGATCAAGCACAAGATATTATCGATGGTGACAATGAAAGGCATTGTTTCTTCAGTAATATCACCGGACGTTATTGATTTTTCATCAATTATAGTTAGCTCAATCAAATTGGAACGTAGACAAAGTTTCAGATTGTGCTATTGGATGAAAAGGGGGTCAATCAAGTTGTCAATTGCACCACTATCAAGTCAAGTTGCTATATTAACTTGAATACCATCAAATATCGAGATAGTAATCAAACTAAGAAAGGGCTTGCTTATGTTCATTGTTAGGATCATAGGTAGAACTCTTGTCGAGAAAGAAATATTTGGAGCAATTGCAATGGTCTAATCGGAATGTTCTTATTCAACTAGATCTCCTCATTTCCCGACTCAACTGAGGGATTATTCACCACCATAACTTGAATTTATTGTCTATTTGGGCACCTAGCAATTTGGTGTCCGTCCTTACCACAATATAAACACAAGTTTGCTTAAGACATCATTGTCGCTCAACTTGTTTTAATGGCCCTTGTGTTCGAAGAACATTCACTTGCATCGGTTTATCGTTAAAAGATAGAGTGGCAGATGGCTCTTGCACTATTGGAGTTGGAGTACAAAATACTTGTCGAGAATGTTTATCTTAACGTTACTCAAAAAGTCAATTGTCGCAACAAACTACTTTAACGAGAATCTGGGTCCTTAAGAGTGAGCAAACGATCCTTGACATCATCATAAAGACCTTCCATGAACTGATCAAGGAGGGCAACACTGTTCTAATTGATGTCGCATGAAAGTAATAAAAAATCAAAAGCATATTCTGATGCTACATGGGAACTTTGCCGTAATCAAAGCTTCGTTGTGTGTTTGTGATCAAGATCACCAAAAGTAGCTTCAAAAGCATGGAAAAAAGTATCCCATGATTTTAAAAGTGGTGAGTCCTTCTCAAGTAAAGATGCAAGCCGCTTTAAAGTTGCATTGGTGAGCAGTGTACTTACAAGACCCACTTGTGTAATAGCCGTAGGGTACTAGTGTGGGTGTGCCATCACCGTAAATTCGTTAGTGTTATTTTTAATTTAATTTACTTTTGTTCTAATATTTTATTGATTGATTTTCTTTTACTTTATTATTTTATTTATAAATTAAAAGTTTTATAGATTGTATTAATAAAGGAATTGCAATTTTAATTTTTGTAAAGGAGTGTGAAAGTGGTTTTCAAAGTAACTTTTACACTTATATTATAATTTTTTATCTAGAAAACTTATAAATTATCAAAACAATTATAAGATTTGAAATTTACATTAAACTCTTAAAAGTCAAGTTAATTTTAAATTTAAATTTACATTAATATTTCCAAACTTCAAATTTACACAAATATAACATTAATATAATTACATATTACTTCCAATTTACATTAATATTTCTAGACTCCAAATATACACAATAATAATATGTAATAAACATATTTTGTGTATGTGTTGTCAGAAAGTGTTGAAACCTAAAAGGTGTAGGTCAAAAAGGATGTTATTGCAATTACATAAAATTTGAATTGTGCCCTCTAAAATTATTTACCACATGAAAGATCCCCATGGGACGAGCTTGAAAGCGCTAAGAGAGATCCTAGATACATCTAGTGATGTACTCGATCCTTTTATACAAGAGAAGACAGCACTTGGAGGTTTCAAGTGTAAGATATGCATCAAGAGATATAATTCTTGTTCTCGTCAATAATCTTGGATACAATCTTTGGTGATACACACTACTTCTACAATGCCAATGCAAAGGGTAAGGCAATGAGGAACCTCACACATCATAGTGTGGATGAGCTTTTTGAGCTACTTGGTGTAATGGGTACAATTGAGAGTCCACTTGTTATGCAGTAGTAAAATATTATAGTTCGTTTAGGATCATGCAAGATTGAAAAATCATCCTGCAGAATAGAAGGAGATACAATGTACTATTAGGATGGTAGAATATCTTTAAAGAGAGGCAAGTATGGAGAAATGGACATCAAAAATCCATTGTTACCTCCACAACCAACCCTAGTCTTGGACTTGGACCAAACTCTATACATGCCATGAGTACGACCTCATGTGGTTCTTGTTTCAAGCAAAGATACAGGGAAGATTGTGTGTAGCATGATGGAGTGGACAATTTTCTTAAGGACTTAGTAGAGCTTTACGAGATTGTATTGTGGATGGGCTCGCAGCAGATGCGATCGTTGACACGCTCTTGCATCCAGAGAAACAATGTTTTATCATAGGATTTATAGCTAGCTACATGAAAGACTTGGGGATCTCAAGCGTGTGGTAATGATAAATGATTACGATGACCATTTCCCTAAGATGGTTTGGCCTAACGTAGTGATTGTTTTTCCATTTACGCATTAGCATCCTACAGTGGCAGTAAGCATATGCGCAAGTGTTAAGGAAATTAGCAACAAGTGTCAAGGATGTTGATTTCAGAGTGAAGCTTGAAATGCTGAGAAGTAAAGGTGGTATACTAGATCAAACTAGAGAAAATGGTATTAATGATAATTGGCAACTAAAGAAGCACTAAAGTAGTGCTTTTTTCAAGTGCCATTCAACCTAGTGTCAGATCTCTATGTGACACTGTTTCCCAACCACACATGTACGGCCAGCTCATAGGGTCACGTGGTCCACGAGGGTGGACCGCACACATGAGGCATGTAACACAAAGGCAATGATGGTCGGGAAATGCCATCATTGCAAATCAAGGCACATGTATAATCGCCAGTCACCTTAGATGACATCATGAGGACTGCCATGTCGACTACGCCCTTGGAAGGAGATGTACAGTGCAACGCTCTCAGTCACCATGATGATGGAATAGACTGAACACAACAGACCAGATGTCATCCAAGAGATTCGTGTGTCCTACAGAGGTCAGGTAAAGACAGTGAAACTTATCGCACCTAGGTACTCTAGATTCAAGGAGCTAATCAAGCGCCCTGACGTTCAGGAAGTTAGAAGGCAGATGCCCCTGCTCGAGTTCTTCAACCTCCTTTGGTGAGAAGTGAGAACCCAGGGTTCGCCAAGATAGCCAGACAGTTTATCTAGTCAGCATAGCTGGTACTCAGCCAAACCAAGCGAACAAGGATCCGATTTTGCTTAGGGGGTAGCACATCCTTCCACATAGGGTTCAATGAGTTGATATTAGTATTTTGATTACCAAAGGACTGCCTCACAGTAGTAGGGTCATCAAAGGCCGAGCCGCAGAGGTCCTCCACCGGAGGGGACGAGGCATTACAACCCAAGGGGAGGAAAGAGGCAGCCGAGTTTGTAACGCTTGTAGCCTTCATGTTCATTAGAAGAACGGAGAGGTAGATTACCATGCGACTGGTGAACGGCCTCTACGGAGCCTAGAAAGGAGTCATAGTGAACTGGGCAGACTGCCTTAGGCATTACATGGTCCCGACACTAACCCACGGGATTTATGAAATCTGGACCGGGTCAAAACGAAGACTTTTCATGGCTGGCCATATTAGTATAATGATCGCCAGCCTAATCGGCCAAGCTACAACTCCAATACCAGCACATCTTCAGGCTGGTACAATAGGGGACATGGGGAAGGAGAGCAAGCCAGAACAAGTCAGGCAAACCAAGGGGAATAGGCCAAAATCCACCTTTCTTGAGCAAGAACAACCCAAGTACCAGGAACCCCACAAAAAGGGGTGAAGACCCCAGACTATAGAACCCATACTAGTACAACCAGACGACCAGGAGGAGATGGGGAGTGATTTCGAGGAGTTTGAAGATACCTACTAGCATTTCCATGCCGGCGAGCGATGGGCCTCATTGGCTCCCCTCAAACTGGTAGAGGCCTTTGACCAATTGAGGGAAGCAATGGTGATGTATAACAACCTCAACCTCATGAGCTTGGCTAAGGAACATGATACCATAGTAGCTATGCTTACAGAGCAGCGGCAAGGCCACGCAGAAGGACACTAAGAAATCTAAGGAACTGCTCCTCTAGGGAACTCAACTATATAAGATCGCAGAGAGGGGAGGAAGGACGCAGCAGAGGCCTAGAGCACGCTAGTAACAGGCCTTGGTAGGTTACAAGGTAGGTATGATAGCCTCCAAAGACTCCAAACCACTTTAGGCACGCCCACAGGCAGGCCATAGGAGAAAGAGCGGCAAACCCACAAGCTTATGACCAGGATCAAACAAAGGGAGAGGGAGATTGTGGCAGCTATCAGGGAGGAACTAAACCATCACATCACCCAACTTGCAAAAGTCAAGACCGCACTTGTGACTGCCCGAGAGAAACCCATACCAAGGGGGCAATCATCACATTTCAGCCGAACATGGAGGGAGAACAAAGCCCAGCAGGACCTGCCATGAACCACCATCACGGAGTTAGGGGAGCATGCCCAACAATAGGTCCAACTGCTCGCAGCAAGAGAGCATGAGTTACAGCACTCACACGAACGAATCCGGGAGCTGGAGGTCCATCTGGAACAAACTTAGGAGTAGCAAGAGGTAGGGTTTGAGGTGAAGCTACGGGGGGCTACCAAGCTATGAGATGCAACGATCGCCTCCTTGAAGTTGAAGCTGGTTGCTATAAAGAACGAAAATACCACATGCACTATGGGGTGGCCTACGACGATGGAGTGCATGGCCCGAGAACATGCTAACGAGTAAGTTCAGGCATTTGGTTGATGGTGGTTTGACCACTGTCAAACTATCAGCCAGAGCGAACGAGCAATAAGGACGAATGGCTGAGTAGGGAGGGTACAGGGGATAACTCATTAGGTTAAGTGTTAGGTTAACGATAACCATTGGATTAAGGATCTAACTTAGGGATAAACTCACCAGGTTAATAATAACAACTCAGTTAAGGGTCAATTTGATAAACTCACAAGGTTAATAATAACAATTGGGTTAAGGGTTCAAATTAGAGATAAAATCACTAAGTTAAGGATAATAATTGGGTTAAGGGTGCATCTTAGAGATAAACTCAATAGGTTAAGGACAATAATTAGGTTAAGTGCCCAAATTAGGAATAAAGTCACCCAATTAAGGATAACAATTAGGTTGAGGGTCTAAGTTAGGGACAAACTCATCAGATTAAGGATAACAATTAGATTAAGCCTCATTAAGTTAAGCCCATGCATAAGCTTAAAAAGGATAACATTTGAGTTAAAAGACCCACCAAGTTAAGAATAACCAAAAGTTTATATTGCGTGTGTTTGTGTGTCATGGATGCCCCATTCGACCATTGATATTCTACCAATCCGATGATTATCCTAAACTGCCATTCAACAAATATCCTACCCCATCCAACAGTTAAAATTAAGAATAACAATTCGGGTTAATGGTTTAATGGTCTAGATTAGGGATAAAGTCAATATGTTAAGGATTACAATTGAATCAAGGGTTATTAAATGGTTAATCCCAAACATGAGCTCAAGATAAACTCATCATGTAAGGACAACAATTGGGTTAATCGTCCAACTTAGGAATAAACTCACTAAGTTAAGAGTCTAGGTTAAGGATAAACTCACCAACAAGTTAAGCATAACAACTGCATAAATAGTAAACTATTATTAAATAGTAAAGCCCACTGACCAACGGTGGGCATGTGTACTAATAATATATATATATGTTTGGTATTATTTCATTTATTTAACAGATGGAATATGTATAATGCACGGGATCGAAAGATATGGAATTTTTCTTATGAATGCACATTTATTTACTAGATGCAGTGCTTATATGTATAAACATACCCATGATACAACCAGGGTTAAGAGTGACAAGTGTTTCACATCATGCATGGCTCAAAGTTTCTCATTGTTCCCCATCCTCAAATTACTATTAAAAACTAGACAAAATTCACACATAAAACCTTTCCTCTCTGTCTACCTACATGTTTATAAAGCAACATAGTACATAACCCAAGGTAGAAGGGGTATTAAGTAGCTCCTATCATCATGAATAAACGGGGTGTTCTGCAACATCTACCATGTCCTTAAGAAAATCGTCCACTCCATCATGCTGCACACAATCTTTCCTGTATCTTTGCTTGCAACAAGAACCACATGAGGTCGTATTCATGGCATGTATGAGAGTTTGGTCCAAGACTAGGGTTGGCTTCCCGCTAGTTTGTGGAGGTAACAATGGATTTTTGATGTCTATTTCTCCATACTTGCCTCTCTTGTGGAGGTAACAATGGATTTCTGATGTTTGTTTCTTCATACTTGCCTCTCTTGAAAGATATTAATAGTACATTGTATCTCTTCTACACGATGATTTTCAATCTCATGCATGATCCTAAACGAACTATAATATTTTGGTGTTGCCCATTACACCAAGCAACAAATTGCTCACCCACGCTATGATGTGTGAGTTCCTCATTGCCTTACCCTTTGCATTGGCATTGTAGACGTAGTGTGTATCACCAAAGATTGTATCCAGGATTACTGACGAGAAGAAGAATTATATCATCTGCGCTTTTGATGCATATCTTACGGTTGAAACCTCCAAGCGCTCTCTTCTCTTGATAAAAGGATCGAGGATCTCTTTAGTGCTTCCAAGCTCGTCCCATGGGATCTTTCATATGATAAATAGTTTTAGAGGGCACAATTCAAATTTAAAAAAAAATTGCAGTAGTAAATTGTGTAATCCATCCTTTTTTGACCTACACCTTTTAGGTTTTAACACTTTCTGACAACACATACACAAAATATGTTTATTACATATTATTATTGTGTATATTTGGAGTCTATTCGCGAGACTTAATTTGAAGTTTGGAAATATTAATGTAAATTTAAATTTAAAATTAATTTGACTTTTAAGAGTTTAATATAAATTTCAAGAATTTAAGACGGTGAAGATCACATTTGTTGATAGGTTAACTCACACTCACACTCCTCAATAATCTCATAATTGTTTTGATAATTTATAAGTTTTCTAGATAAAAAATTATAATATAAGTGTAAAAATTACTTTGAAAATCACTTCCACACTCCTTTACAAAAATTAAAATCGCAATTCCTTTATAATACAATCTATAAAACTTTTAGTTTATAAATAAAATAATAAATTAAAAAGAAAATTAATCAATAAAATATTAGAACAAAAATAAATTAAATTAAAAATAACACTAACGCATTTATGGCAATGGCAACATCATGAATTCATTGCAGTGTTAACGATATTATTATTATTAATATGAATATAAATTTATAAATTTTATTGTTTAAATTAGCAATGGAATTTATACTTGAACATGAAAACATGAACTATTGATTTTATAATTAATTTTTAAAGTTAAGTGATGTAGTTTTAACAAATATAATAGATAATCTAATGTATTTAAATTATATTATATAACATAAATAAAGATATATATCATAAGATGCACATTGGGTCACATCTCCTATGTGCAACTTCTTAGGCTGCGATTTCTTGTTCTTCACCTACATAGTAATCCAATAAATAATGTACACATAGAACATGCCGCACACTCACCATCTCTTCTCTGACGCCTTTCAACACCCTAATCAAGAACTAAAGTTCTTGGGCAAGCGTATTCTATAACTATCATGTTCGCACAACCTAGTATATTCTGGTGGATGATATTTCCCACGTCTCATTTATAAAATTTGAGTCAACAATGTAAAACTTTACGTAAATATGATAAATTTTCCCATTACAAGTCACCACCTTGATGATACTACACTAAACATATTTTGCTAATTCTATCTAATAAAAATAGTTAAGAGCCACAAAGGTTTTAAAACATATATATTTGACTATACAATATATATTTCTTTTCTAGCAAATATATATTGTTATATAGCTTTAATAAGAACACATGTTAATCTAATTTATATTTACATAAATACTTTTACACTTTAAACCTTAATAGATTGTAATATAAGTATTTAAACAATAAAAACTTCCAAAACAACTAAGAATGATAAATTTATTTTAAAAACTTTACATGTTTGTTTTATTCATATTTTAAATTTTAATTACAAATTGAGTTTTCTTATCCATGTCCTTGAAAGCTGTAATGTATATATTATAATAACATGTATGTGTATCTATGTATGTCTATGTGAGATGTATATATCAAGTTATTAACTCTCTCTCTCTCTTCCACAATTATACACAACACACATAGCGACACACACACAAAGAACATATATTTGAGATGCCTTAATTTTTGTAGTCAATTATAGATCAAATGTAAATAATCTAAATATTCAAATTTATTAAATATCTTAAAAAAATATAATATTAAACAATTTGCCCAAAATACTTAGGATTTAGTTAGACGCATGCACATATTATTACATATTATATATATATAGTGTGTGTGTGTGTCCATTAAACTTCAAATAAAAATAAAAATTTGTAAGCTCTCATGGAGACTAACCATTAAACTTCAAGTTATTAACTCTCTCTCTCTCTCCAAATTATACACAACACACATAGCGACACACACACAAAGGACATATATTTGAGATGCCTTAAGTTTTGTAGTCAATTATGGACCAAATGCAAATAATCTTAATATTCAAATTTATTAAATATTTCAAGAAAATATAATATTAAACAATTTGCCTTAAATATTTAGGATTTGTTAGACGCATGCACATATTATTACATATATTATATATATAGTGTGTCCATTAAACTTCAAATAAAAATAAAAATAAAAATTTAGAGGGCAAGCTCTCATGGAGACTAACCGTTGAACTTCAAATTTTTAAATAAAAAAATTATTTAGAGGGCAAGCTAGTGAGGTGCCTTTAACATTTTTAAACAAAAAAATTATTTAGAGGGAGGTGCCTTTAACATCTTTAAAGGAAAAAATTATTTAGAGGGCAAGCTAGTGAGGTGCCTTTAACATCTCATAGAGGTTAGATGACTAACCTTAGAAATGCTTAGGGCACCACACTAACAAGACAACTCTTCTGGCTTTGAACCGGTGACCTATTACTTACATAATAAGATCATAACCAGTACGTTCAACATAAGCCATTAAGCACCTGTCCTCAAATAGCTTGGATGACCATGACTTTGCATTTAAAAAGATACCTAAATTTTCTTGTTAATATTAAGTAAATTGAAATTAAAGAATTTAAAATTCTCTATGCTAATTTTACATTAAAGCTTAAGTTAAATAATATAATTCTATTTGATAATTATAAACTTTGCATCTATTAAAACTTTTAAAATAATTTAAAATTGTGTGTGTATGTATGTGTATATTATATTTACAAACTTTTAATGAAATAGAAATAAACAAACAAATAAATTGAAATTGAAATGTAAGGACCATAGACAACAAGCAATAAACACACAGAAATACAGTGAATTCGGGATACTTTAACCTGTATAATATATTTATAAAATTCTAATGAAATAGAAATAAACAAATAAATACATTTAAATTGAAAATGTAAGGACCCCAAACAACATATAATAAAGATATAAGAAGACACAATGAACACGAGATACTTTAGAAGATAAATGTAGGTTACCTTTCAAAAGGAAATAAATTAAATAAAATATTGAAATTGAGTTAATATAGTTTACATAATTGATATTGTAATTATTAATTTTTAATTTTTTTCTCCTAAGTTTTGCTTCTTGTCATTTTAGGATATCCATAAAATAGGGAGGGTTATTTTGTGTGTTGCATGCTAATGTGGCAGTCTGTACATTTCATACACCATTTGTTAAAATCCCATCCTCGACACTGAGTACATATTCATGAGTGAGTGAAAGGAACCGAGAGCAGGTTCATCATTAAGAATTTACAAGGCCATAGGTTAAATTAATTTTGCAAAGCCATAAGTCAAACTAATTTTGTATACGGTGGACATCGTGAATATTTAGTATTAATGATTATTATTATTATCAATATAAATTTATAAATTTTATTGTTTAAATTAGCAATGGAATTTATACTTAACATGAAAACATGAACTATTGATTTTATAATTAATTTATAAAGTTAAGTGATGTAGTTTTAACAAAATATAATAGATAATCTAATGTATTTAAATTAAATTATATAACATAAATAAAGAATATATATCATAAGTTGCACATTGGTCACAATTCCTGTGTGGGCTTCCTAACTCCACAGATTTCTTGTTCTTCACCTACACATAGTAATCCAATAAATAATGTACACATAGAACATGCCGCACACTCACCATCTCTTCTCTGGTGCTTTCCAATACCCTAAGGTTCTTGGGCAAGCGTATTCTATAACTGTCATGTCTGTACAACCTAGTATATTCCATTGGATGACATTTTATGAAATCTTAAATTCTTTATGTCACATAACAATGTAAAACTTTATGTAAATATGACAAATTTTCCCATTACAAGTCGCCACCTTGATGATACTACATTAAACATATTTTGCTAATTCTAGCTAATAAAAATAGTTAAGAGCCACAAAGGTTTTAAAACATATATATTTGTTTTCTGGCAAATATATACTATTATACAACTTTAATAAGAACACATGTTAATCCAATTTATATTTACTTAAATACGAGGTATGCTGCGCCACTAGCAATCATGGTTGTCGTGTGAAGGGGGCCCTCGAAGGACAGCCGGGAGGAGCCCATCCTCATCACCAACCCTCAACAGAAGGGTGGGTGTGTGAGGGAGGAAAAAGGTACCCGCAGGATACTGGGACATAGACAATAGCACGTCCGAAGCGGAGGGTCCAAACCGGAGCACTTCCCAGGCTTGACAGGAAGTCATGGGAGTAGACCCGATGACTTTATTAGCCCGCACACTCAACCGGATCTAGGAAAGCACAATGATAGTGCCCTTACTCGCGTTTCAAGGAAGAGAGGCAACAACATGTACACAAGTTCGAGAAGGTGTGCGAGTTGAGGAGCGTAAGTGATAACACAAGAAGCTAAGAGCATTTGCATGCACTCTAGACAAGAAGGCACATGTTTGGTGGATGCGATTCCACGAGGCAAACAAGGGAGCTTGCTGGGAGACCGCACGAAGGTGTTCTTAACACCTTCCGAGGAGCAAAGCGAGGAAGAGGTAATTCATAAGCTAGCTAACTTGAAGTAAAAGCAGTAGAGTTGGTTGACAAATACAAGGTCCGCATGCTTGGGTACATCGCCCAATTAAGGGATCCCCCCTTTGACCTGATCAAGAAGATGTGGTATTGAAAGGATTGCGATTGGAGATCCTCAAGTGGATCGGGCTAGATGACGATCGAACATTTCACAAGTTACTCGATACACCAAGAAAGCAGAAAAGTGGGAAGCCAAGAAACACCAGGAGAGGAAGACACATGACAATTTAGATGACAAGGGGGTGAACACACCATCATGGATGAGGAGAACCTCTCGATGCCCCAAAGCCTGCTACAAAAGAACGATGGCCGGGAGCCAAAGAGCAAGTGCAACCGCAACAAGGGGAGGCCCAAAATGTGGTAGCACGGAAGGAGGACCTAACTGCAACACTTGCCCAACTAGGATACACAGCACGCGGGGACAAGTACTGTAGGGTATGTAACATTTGTGGGTTTCACAACATAGACGATTTGTCATAGTTTTTACTACGACTCCTTCTTACTTTGGACATTGACTGTTGTTACCTACTGAACTATATTGATAAGCCCTAAGTATAAAAGAAACAGGCCCGCTTAGTGCACTTGGGTATCTAGTGATAGTCCGGTTGGGTGTCATTAGGTATTTGCAGGAAACTCTGGGCGAAGCTAACACTTCCATTTAGAAATATTACCCTGGTTTTCATGTCCTGGTTGGGTTAATGGTTAGTTCCGTGAGATTGGCATGTCAGATATGTTTAGAAATACCCCTAGGTTTGACCGATTAGGGTTTAGGGTCAATGGATCATTAAGTTAACTCACCAAGTATATTCCCTTTAAGAATGAGATTCCGTGCCAACCCACTTATGTAAACATGAAATGAAGAGGGGGGGGGCTTTGTCATAGATATTAAGTAGTACATGTGGGAGAGCTCTGGGTTCATGACTGAGTTCGTTATTTTTCTGCCGGTGCAAGCTTTAACTTTTGTCATTAAGGTACAACCCTCTATTGTGTCGCCTCAACTTCCAGATAACATGGGTACCTTACCCTTAACGTTGGCGAATTCATGCCTAGAAGGTCTTTTCAGAATGCACGTTCCAAGGGTCAGAGGTTGAGGCTTGTCTCCAACCTTCTCTAAGCAAGGCACGTTTGTGTCCTTGTCCAATATTGTGGTCGTGGGTCTTGGTTGACAGGGTTCCTTACCGAGTTCCTAAGGGTTAACTGAGGGGTTCTAGAGTTGGCATTTAGGAGCCATGTTTGTGGCACTTGGTGTGATACTGGATCGTCACTAGGTAGCCACGTGTTGCCATGTGTTGACCCTTCAAGTTAAAACTGGGCTAGAAGTTACATGATATAATGCCCGAGGCATGCCTTTGGGGTATGACTTGGCCACTTAAACCCTAAAGTTTACTCGGGATATCCTCTAGGGTTCGGAGGATGGTCATTCTAGGGAACTTGCTATTGACTGGTTGAGCTCATAAGTAATAGGCTACCGTAGGTAGCAACATTGGTAGTGGAATGAAAATTGGAAGGGGACACATAGAATCAGAGAAGCCAAGGGCGCAGGACTGATGAACCCCACAAAAGGTTGCGATCAGGGGAGTGCAGTTGGAGGTCCCACTCCTGGGAGTAGTAGCCTTATTGGCCAAGGTACAATGACAAGGATAGGTGGCTAGAATGCTAGGAAATGATTTGTGCCCTATGTACTGGCTAGCACCCGTTCTACCAGTGCTCTTGGATCTTGTTGATCAAGCCAATGTTGGAAGCGCAAGCACCCAACATTGCAAGGGTGGTGAACAGACAGACCCATGCCGGCCCGACACCAATCCTCTTGCTGTAGGCCAACCAGGTAATGGTGGTATTGTCATGATTGTATTGTAGGGAGGACACAACATCGCAAGCTCACCTAGTGGAAGAGGCAAGGTGTCCATACGCTCGTGAAATTGAAGGAAGGGAAGGGGGCATGGCGAGAAAGGACTAACAACAAACCCTCAGGGTTGGGCAGTGGGCAATGCCTAAGTGACAACCAACCCGGAGCCGATGAGACTCACCCATAGACAAGGACCAGAGGGAGCGATGGCAACAAGGGGAACACCTCACAAACAAAACAAAGGAAAACCAGGCATCAGCAAGGGAAGCCATCACTCGGCCTAGGGTTGCAATCACCACAATTGACTTTGTGAACAACGTGTTGACCATCCCAATCCAAGTTTCTAGCCGCACAATCCATGACATGATCATAGACAAAGGTTTGACCGTAAACATCATGTCAACAGAACTCCACTAGGAGCTGGGCATGCCAACCTTGGAGCCTCCACCCTTCCATGTATTCATGGCAAACCAAGCCGAGGTGAAACCCAAGGGCATCATAAGGGAAGTGGAAGTCAAGATCCAAACTTTCAAGTTTTGGATAAATGTTACATGCACAAAAAAGGGGGATTCAACCTACTTCTTCACCACCCCTGGCTTAGGAGTGAGAAGGTGCAACATGACTAAAAGCACAAGTAAGTAAGATTCTACACATAGAAGGGACCGATGTTTGTAACAGCGAAGCAAGTTCAAGCACTCCCATTGGAGTTCCGAACGTAGGAATACTATGGACTGAGTAGAGCAGGGGACTAGGCAATGACGAAGCAATGCCCATACTTGCCCACCATCGTTGCTTGTTCAGC
>PUQB01000283.1:31105-145679 GCA_003024785.1 Selaginella tamariscina
TCCATGTTACGATTGTAATTATCCTGTTTATATATGCATAGTTTATGAGCACCATAAAGCTGAGTATTTCAAAATTCTTGGGTTCTCATATGCAAACTATGTAAGAGATGCAGACATGAGGAAATCGACATCAAGTTATTGTTTTAGCATGGGCAGAGCAACAACATATTACATCTTGAGTAGTACTAAAGCTGAGTACATTGAGATGACTTTAGCAACTTAAGGAGGCTACATGGTTGAGGCAGCATTTATCAAACTTGCAGCTAAACCAAAAGAAGGCAACACATCTTCCTTACAATAATTAGAGCACAATTGCCATGACAAGGAGTGGTCAATATCATAAATACCTGTTATGCAAAAATTTTACCATCCTATAGTGCCACCACAAAATAGATTTTACAATGTAATTAGTTATAAGCATAGTTATAATGTGCACTTGTTTATATTATGTACTAGCGTAGTAGCCTCTCTATCTCTCTCTCTCACACACACACATGCATACTAATTCCGCAAATGCTTGATTCAACTTTCCAAAGCATGGAGCAGTCTTCTTAATACCCTTGTCAGCCACCAATAGAATAGCATCCGGATCAAGGTACATAAAACAAACTTGTTAGGTGTGTGTGTTATATACTCTTCAATATTCCTTTTTTTTGGACCAGATCCATCTTGGTGACATGGGAAACCTTTAACTCTACCATGGCTGACCAAAACAATAGGCATCCACTAATATATTTGGAAACAAACTATATAGCAACGTAATTAAATAATGCATATATACACATATAGCCGAGAGTCGAGTAGGTAAACTACACAAACATTAAAATCACAGCATTTAAATTGTGCATGTATAGGAGGAACAAAATAAAACATAACAAAGTGCATTAGCAAATAAAACTTTTTCTTTTTGAGGAACTTGTATAATCTAAAATTAACTTAATAATAAACTTGCATAATTTATTGTCAGGCAGCCAACAATATTGAATTAAATGTACCAATATTCTAGTCAATAATAATTCTATAAACCCGTTAAAAAACATTTCAAAAGGGTTAAAACATAACATCTTCTCTTTGTTCTTCTCGTACTTCCGGTGAATGCCAATGTTGCACTTGAAAAGATTAGCAAAAGTTAATTAGTTGTGATTCTCTAATTGCAACTGGCTATGGCATGATAGCCTACATGTTGGGAAACAATGTCATATGGAGATCTGACACTAGGCTGAATGGCACATAAAAAGTGCTACTTTATTGCTTCTTCAGTCGCCAATTATCATTAATACCATTTTCTCCAATCTGATATAGTATACCACCTTCTTTACTTCTCACCATAAAATTAACATCCTTGACACTGGCTGCTAATTTCCTTAACACTTGCACAGATGCTTACTGCCATGCAAGATGCTAATGCATAAATGGAGAAACAATCACTATGTTAGGCCAAACCATCTCAAGAAAATGCAAGAGCGTGTCAATAATCACATTGCTTCAAGCCTCTCCACAGTACAATCTCGTAAAGCTCTACCATGTCCTTAGGAAAATCGTCCACTCCATCCTGCTACACACAATCTTCCCTGTATCTTTGCTTGCAACAAGAACCACATGAGGTCGTACTCATGGCATGTATCATAGTTTTGTCCAAGTCCAAGACTAGGGTTGGCTTCCCGCTAGTTCATGGAGGTAACAATGGATTACTGATATTTGTTTCTTCATACTTGCCTCTCTTGAAAAATATTCTACCGTCTTAATAGTACATTGTATCTCCTTCTATTCTGCAGGATAATTTTCAATCTCATGCATGATCCTAAACAAACTATAATATTTTCCTATTGCATAAACAAGTGGACGCTCAATTGTACCTATTATGACTCATATAACGAATAAAAAAATATTCCCTAGAAAGGTATAAGCTAGAACATTCTTGAAGAGCTATACCTAGATTTAAAGGAAGACACCCTAATATTGGAAGCCTTTTGGAGAGCAGCGTGTGGAGACTAGAGAGAGTTTGGGGAGGTTGGGTGGTTTTGTGAGGGTCTCTAATTTGTACGTAGTGGTGCGTAACAATTGGTATCAGAGTGAGGTTCAAAATGAGTGATCGGTGGGAAGGAAATGATAATACCACCTGTGTAAAGATGTTGGACACTAGAAGGCAAATTGTTCAAGAAGGAACAAGCCCTAAGGCAAGGGTTTCAATGGTAGTAAGGACAAGGAGACACCTAAGAAGCTTCAAGAGATGGAGTGTGTAGAGGAACACAAGGGAGATTTATCTAGACCACAAGGTAAATTTTTATTTGTTCTGGCTTGACAGGTAAACTGCATGGCATGGGAGGAGCCACACACACATGCTATTGTGGTAGAGGGACAACTTGGTGAGCGTCCAATGTGAGTCCTTGTGGATAGCAGGAGTAGCAATAACTTTGTGTCAACAAAGTTAGTGGAAAAGTGTAGCTTGCCACGAAGACTATGCCTCAATACGAGATTGACAGCTCAGTTATCACACAGAGCTAAAGTGCTTGTATGGAGGAGTTATAATTGAAGGTTGGCAAAACCCAATTGGTGGAGTTGCATGAAGATTGTGCCTCAATACGAGATTGAGGGCCCAGTTATCACACAGAACAAAAGTGCTTGTGGAGTTACAATTGGAGGTTGGCAAAACCCAGCTGGTGGAGCTGCATGAAGACTATGCCTCAATATGACATTGAGGGCTTAGATGTCACACAGAGAAAAAGTGCTTGTGTGGAGGAGTTATAGTTGGAGGTTGGCAAAACCCAGCTGGTGGAGATGCATGAAGACTGTGCCTCAATATGAGATTGAGGGCTCAGTTGTCACATAAAGCTAAATTGCTTGTGTGGAGGAGTTACAGCTGAAGGTTGGCAAAACCCAGCTAGTGGAGACTTTCTTTCTTGCGGAGCTAGTGCATGTGGACCTCATCCTTAAGATGAGCTAGCTAGAGTTTATGGATCCTAAGATCCAGTGGAGCACCAAGCACATGAAGCTTGAGTACAGTGAAGTGAAAGACACTTGGTTTGGAACAAAGGTTGAGTTTCCAAACAAGTTCTTTTACTATCACCTTGAGCAAAGCTATTGTGCGAGGAGTTTGCTAATGTCTTCCCTCACTACTCATGGCTTACCATCTACAAGAGGTGTGGAGCATGAGATTGCGTTGGAACAGGGTACGAAATCCATTTACCATAAGCCGTTCCAACTGAGCCATGCTGAGGACCAAGAGGTTAAGAGACAAGTGATGGAGCTATTGGAATATGGCTTCATACAACCGAGCAAGTCTCCATTTGGTGCACCAATATTGCTCGTCAGAAAGAAAAATGGCACCATGAGGATGTGCATAGACTACAGAGCTCTCAACAAGCAAACAGTGAAGGACATGATGCCCATGCCACTTGTGGATACTATCATGGATCATTTTGGTGGAGCCAGAGTGTTCACCAAGATAGATTTGCGTAGTGGGTATTAGTAGATTGTTGTGAAGGAGGCAAATATTTACAAAACTGTTTTCAACACCAGCTTTGGGCATTTTGAATTCACTGTTATGCCATTTGGCTTAACAAATGCCCTAGCCACACTCACTCGGTTGATGATTAAGGTGTTTGGTGACTACTCGCACAACTTTGTAAAAGATCTTCCTCGACGATATTCTTATTTATAATAAGAATATGAAGGAACATGTAGAGCATTTGCAGAGAGTTCTTCAGTTGTTGAGAACAAGCTCTATGCAAAAAAGAGCAAATGTGCATTTGCTCAATGCGAAGTGGAGTATTTGGGTCACATTGTGACACCAAGTGGAGTGAAGACTGATCCACAAAAGGTGGCAGTGGTGGAGCAATGGCCAATTCCTATAATGTACAAGAGTTACAGAGTTTCTTGAGCATGGCTGGTTATTACCGGCGGTATGTCAAAGATTATGCCAAGAAAGCTTCTCTGTTAACTAAGTTGCTGAGGAAGGATGTTCCCTTTGCATGAAGTGCTTTAGAGGAGAGCTGTTTCCAAGCTTTGAAACAAGCTTTGGTACGTGCACCACTTTTATGTATTGCAGATCCCTCTAAGTCTTATGAGGTATCGTGAGATGCAAGTGGAGTGGCCATTGGAGCTATACTTATGCAAGAGGGAAGGCCTATTGCTTATGAGAGTCGTACTTTGAATCCTGCAGAGTAATGATACTCAACGGAAGGTTAACATGGTGGCAGATGCTTTGTCACGCATTAGGAGAGCCACAGTAGTTGGAGAATTCCAAACATGCTTATGTAATGCATTAACAAGGACGATCAGTGAATCTAGCTAGATAGTTCAACATGCTCAAAAAAAGTGCCGAGGTGCAAGAGCTCAAAGGATAGCTAGAGCCACCATTCTCATTTTAGGATGGAGTTTTTTACTACATGGCCGTGTGTATCTTCCTCGTGTGGACCATTTGATCAACCAGGTACTATATTTTCATCATGATCGCTGAAGGCTGGTCATTTTGGGGGGGAGAAAATGTATGAGTTGATCAAGAGGAGGTTCTATTGGAGGAATATGAAAGCTGATATCATACAGTACTACAGGACTTGTGACAAGTGTTAGCAAATAAAGGTGCCCAGGGAGAAACCAGGTGGGCTATTAGTACCATTGCCTATTCTAGACAGGCGATGGGGTAGTATCTCTATGGACTTTGTCACCCATTTGCCAAGGACACAAAGGCAGAATGAACAAGTGTGGGTCATTATGGACAGGTTGACAAAGTTTGTCAAGTTAGTTCCCTTGGGGAAGAATGTGAATGCATCCAAGCTGGCTATGATGTATTTACAATATGTATTTTTTATCCACGAATTTCCAGATGATATTGTAAGTGATAGGGACTCCAAGTTCATTTTTAGCTTTTGGAGAGGTTTTTCTAAGTGCATGGAAGTGAAGCTTAAGTTGTGTAGCGGAGATTATCCCGAAACAGATGGCCAAACAAAGAAGGTGCACTATTAACTAGAAGGAAGGCCAGTGGATAAGTATATTCCATTACTCGAGTTTGTTTATAATAACATCTAGCATAGTGGCATTGGAATGAGTCCATACTATGCTATGTTTGGACGGCATCCCAAGATAGCTTTTGAGCTGGGTTTAGCAAGTAAGAAGGCTCAAGGCAACATGGATGAGGAAGCTAAAGATCTAAGTAACTTGGAAACATTCAAAGTTTGTGCAAGAAGAACTTGCAAGTAGCTCGGAGCCAAGCTATCAAGTTTGCTAATGAGCATAGAAGCTTCCAAGAGTTCCAGGTGGGAGATTATGTATATCTTTAGTGGTATTTGCCACACATGTAAGGCGGAACAATGTTGTGGCCTTATGGAAGGGACGCAATGATAAGTTGTCTCCTAGGTACTCAGGTCTTTATCAGATTCTGGAGCGTATTGATAAGGTGGCATATTGACTATGGTTGCCAAAAGGAGTGAGGGTGCACCCAGTGTTTCATGTTAGCCAATTAAAGAGAGTACTCACAAGGAACGAGTCCCGGATAAATTCTTTGTGGATGTATGAGGCTAACAATATAGAACCAGTTGAGTAAATTATACTACCCTTGAGAACAAGGACTTGCTAATAGAAGAAGGATTGTTATGACTCATATAACAAATCAAAGAATATTCCCCAGAAAGGTATAAGTTAAAATATTTTTGAAGAGCTATACCTAGAATTAAGGAAGACACCCTAATATTGGCAGCCTTTTGGAGAGCAGCGTGTGGAGACTAGAGACAGTTTGGGAGAGGTCGTGGTTTTGTGAGGGTCTCTAGTTTGTACGTAGTGGTGCCTAACATACCCATTACACCAAGAAGCTCAAAAAGCTCACGCTATCGTGTATGAGGTTCTTCATTGCCTTACCCTTTGCATTGGCATTGTAGACGTAGTGTGTATCACCAAAGATTGTATTTAGGATTACTGATGAGAACAAGAATTATATCATCTGTGCTCTTGATGCATATCTTATGCTTAAAACCTCCAAGCGCTGTCTTCTCTTGTATAAAAGGATCAAGTACATCACAAGATGTATCTCTCTTAGCACTTCCAAGCTCTTCCCATGGGGATCTTTCATATGGTAAATAATTTTAAAGGGCACAATTCAGATTTAAAAAAAATTGCAATAGTAAATTGTGCAAGCCATCCTTTTTTACCTACACCTTTTAGGTTTCAACACTTTCTAACAACACATACATAAAATATGTTTATTACATATTATTATTGTGTATATTTGGAGTCTATTTGATTAATGCTTTGAAGTCTGAAAATATTAATGTAAATTTAAATTTAAAATTAACTTGACTTTAAGGGTTTAATCTAAATTTCAAGAATTTAAGACGATGAAGATCACATTTGTTGATAGGTTAACTCACACTCACACTCCCTCAATAATCTTATAATTGTTTTGATAATTTACAAGTTTTCTAGATAAAAATTATATTATAAGTGTAAAAATTACTTTGAAAATCACACACCTTTACAAAATTTAAAATTGCAACTCCTTTATTAATACAATCTATAAAACTTTTAGTTTATAAATAAAATAATAATTAAAAGAAAATAAGTAAATAAAATATTAGGACAAAAGTAAATTAAATTAAAAATAACACTAACAAATTTATCGTGATGGCAACATCATGAATTCATTGCAGTGTTAACAATATTATTATTATTAATATTAATATAAATTTATAAATTTTATTGTTTAAATTAGCAATGGAATTTATATTTGAACATGAAAACATGAACTAATGATTTTATAATTAATTTATAAAGTTAAGTGATGTAGTTTTAACAAAATGTAATAGATAATGTAATGTATTTAAATTAAATTATATAACATAAATAAAGAATATATATCATAAGTACACATTCGGTCACATTTCCTGTGTGCAACTTCTTGGGCTCCGCTAACTCCATAGATTTCTTGTTCTTCACCTACACATAGTAATCAATAAATAATGTACACATAGAACATGCCACACACTCACAATCTCTTCTCCAGTGCCTTCCAACACCCTAATCAAGAACTAAGGTTCTTGGGCAAGCGTATTCTGTAATTGTCATGTCCACACAACCTAATATATTCCGGTGGATGACATTTCCCACGTCTCATTTATGAAATTTGAAATTCTTTGTTAATGTAAAACTTTATGTAAATATGACAAATTTTCCCATTACAGGTCAGCACCTTGATGATTAAGCATATTTTGCTAATTCTAGCTAATAAAAATAGTTAAGAGCCACAAAGGTTCTAAAACATATACATTTGACTATACAATATATATTTGTTTTCTGGCAAATATATATTGTTATACAACTTTGTTAAGAACACAAGTTAATCCAATTTATATTTACTTAAATACTTTTACACTTTGACACCACCGTAAGGTTGCATAGTCCTACCCAACCACTCCTTGGACGAAGGGATACCATCCAGTCGAGGTATGCCTGCCACAAGCAATCATGCTTGTTAAACAAGAAAAGAAAAACACAACTCACATTTTTCTGTTTAATCGTTTCCTTTCTCTCACCGTCAAGAAAGGTTATACACTCTTTCTTTACATCCGTTCTTGCCCTTGACTTCAAAGACCAATTGTTGTGAAGAGAGAAGGTGTTTTAATATATACATATGTGGAGAGTTTTGGCTATTGCCTTATTATATCCATTCATTGAGAGTATACATATCACACACACAAGATCTTATAATATGCACTTTCATTTCTAACATGAATACAAGAGAACAAAGCGTGGAGACTCTCTCTCTTGCTGGAACTTCTTGTGGAGACCCCTTCTCCCTTGCTCTAACTACCTCTTAACTACCCTTTCTCTCGCCACATCATCCTTTTCCTTTTCGAGACTTCCTTTTCCTTTTCGAGACTTCCTTTTCCTTTTCGAGACTTCCTTTTCCTTTTCCTTACTCTCCTTTTCTCTCGGTAAGGATTTTCCTCCTTCACAAACTTTCCTTCCATGCTTATTAAAACCTTCCTACCCTTATTCTCTCCAAATAGGATGTCCTATGCTCCTAATATTTTACCTTTAACAATGTTGGTCCCGCGAAGGGCCCCGAGGGACAATGGGAGGAGCCCATCCTCATCACCAACCTTCAATAGAAGGGCATGTGTAAAAGGTACTTGCGGGATATTGGGACATAGACGACAGCACGTCCAAAGCAAAGGGTCCGGACCAAAGCACTTCCTAGACTCGACAAGAAGCCATGGGAGTAGACCCGGTGACCTTACTTGCCCACACGCTCAACTGGATGTAGAACAATGTCCTTACCCGCGTTCCGTGGAGCAAGAGGCAAAGACGTCGACAAGCATGTACACAAGTTCGAGCAGATGTGCAAGTTGAGGAGCGTAAGCGATAACCACAAGAAGCTGAGCACATTTGCATGCACTTTAGACAAGAAGGCACATGCTTGGTGGATGTGATTCCATGAGGCAAACATAAAAGCTCGCTAGGAGATCACACAAAGGGCGTTCTTAAACACCTTTTAGGAGGAAAAATGTAAGGAAGAGGTAATCCACAAGCTAGCTAACTTGAAATAAAAAAATAGGAGAGTTGGTCGACGAATACACAATCCACATACTTGGGTACATCGCCTAGTTAAGGGATCCCCCGTTGACCTACCAAGAAGATGTGGTACCAGAAGGGATTATGACCGGAGATTCATAAATGGATTGGACTAGATAATGACTGGAGGTTTACAAGTTACTCCGGTACACCAAGAAAGCAGAAAAGTAAGAAGCTGAGAGACGCTAGGAGAGGTAGACATAGGATAAATCAAATGCCGAGAGGGTGAATGACACCACCATGAACGAGGAAAATCTCAGACGCCCCAAAGCCTGTTAGAAAGGAACGAGGGTTTGGAGCCAAAGAGTAGGTGCAACCACAATGAGGGGAGGCCCACAAGGTAAGGAGGACCTAACCGTAATGCTTGCCCAAATGGGATACACACACACAAGGACAAGTACTGTAGGGTATGTAACGTTCGTGGGTCCCACAACACATACGATTGCTATCGATTGGCCAAGCTCATAAGTAACATGCTACCGCAAGCAGTCGCATTGGCGATGGAACAGAAATCAGAGGGGGACACAAAGAATCAGAGGAGCCAAGTGCACATGACTAATGAACCCCACAGAAGGTTGCGGTTAGAGGAGCACAGTCAGAGGTACAATGACATGGATAGGCAGCCAGAACACCGGGAGATGATTTGTGCCCTTTGCGGCAACTAGCACCCGCTCTATCGGTGCTCTTGGATCTTGTTGATCAAGCCAATGCTGGAAGCACAAGCACTCGGCATCGTGAGGGCAGAAAACGGATAGGCCCCTACTTACCCGATACCAATCCCCGCTTTGCAAATGTCACCTTGGAAATTTGCTAAATCCACAACAACATTACTATCTTTTGTCTCTAAATGTGACTAAATAGCTTCCTGTTTCTTATATGCAACAGGAAAGTTTAATGTACCAAAACTTTTGATCTCACTCAACCAGTTCATACATCCAGTTGTGTCAAGTAAATCAACACCATCATACGCACGCTCATTTCGCACCATGCCTCCTACTTTGCTGAGGAAATTTTCACAGCAATCTCTGATAGCCAAAGAGGTACTGGAACTCCTGGAAGTTTTTCCCTGAAAAGCTTGATCAAGAGAACAACGTAATGACAAGAGATCTCGATATCCAAAAAGGCCTCATTATTTATGAAGTTTTCCTTCAACTAAAGGTTGGTAGAGTGAACAATCCAAAGGCGCCAAAGTCTAACTAAAAGAGTTAAAATTATAAAGAAAAAAATTATGAACTTTAAAAGTACTGAAAAAAACTGACTGTGCTTGTAGCTTTTACTTGGTCTGCTAAACTTTTTGTTGGAGAAAGAAAAATGTCAAAGTAAAGAGATGCTACAGAGAGATACACTTCTGTGCCTTGTGTGGCTTCTCGCTTACAATCTTCACGTTCTCGAGCTGCTCGCAAACAACATTGAACTTTACGTGAGCATAAACGTTGTGCTGCAGCCCAATTTTGTCTATCCTTTCTCTCTACATCACCCTTTTGCAGTTCATGTTCTTGTCAGGGAAAACTTCATGCACTAGCCATATGTGGTTCAACGTCATAAGAAATCTTCGATGACCAATCTCTTAGCAGCAGAATCCAAAGGGTTGACTAATTTCTTTCCATTATGTGGAAAATCCTGGTCATGCAAGCCTTCTACCCAACCATCTGCTCTCCGCGTCGCTGTAAAAACCCAGCCACTCCAATCAACCTTGAATGGATTAGCTTTCACCTTACTATAGTCCTCCAACATGATTTTTCTACGTCGACCATCTCCGTCAGAGGCATGTCCAACCATTGGTCCAAGAGCACCTTCCAAACTTGTTTTCCACATGTCTTCTAGCATTTGCCATTGTTGTCGAACCTCTCTATGTGTAAACCGGTTGCATGTCAACTGAATCATCAAAGTTAAGCGAGGCACATTTTCACCATGGATTAATCATGAGAACTCTTGCATAGCTTGCCATCTGACATGTCTCAAAAGCCTACACACAAATATGTAAATTTATTACGATAAACTATATTAAACCAAAAATAACAACTTACATGTGTAATAGTGTTGAAGCCTTCTTCACCACTGCCTACCACCACTTTAAAATCTGGTTGGCAAACATGATTTCAAGCTTGCCACAAAAACCACAATGCATCTTGATGTGGAATCCAGCGGACACATCTTTTAATTTGAGTTTCATCTTCAGATATCTAACAGGAACTCCTCCCATAAGATGAATCTTTTTTGTGTAACCCTGTAAATATCGCAAGCTGGCTAAAAAGCTCCTCACTAAAACCAACAACATATCGCAATGTCTTACTCTTTGTTGTATCCATGGATAACTGCCAAAGTTCAAAGCTAAAAAGTTGTGCATCCGAGCACCTCCAAAAATCCTCACAGCCTCAAACATATCCTTAGTCTCTACACTCCAACGTTTACCACTATTTGGACGCCTAATATTCTGAGCAATATCTGTCAAGAAAGCCCATAGAGCTGGAAGACCTTCAAATTTTCCATGATCATGTGCCTCTACTATATCCCTACAAAACTTGCGAACATCACCTCTACACAAGTTCTCTCCCAAAGCATCTGTAATATTTCTTGATGTCATTGAAAGAGCAGTAATCCGCATCCTTTGATAAAGCACCAGCTTTTGTATCGTCAAAGCTCACTAGCACCAAACTTGCATTGGTTCAATAACTCTCACTTGAAAGCCAACTAAGCCTAGTTCCTTCTCCAGATGTCTGCTACCTCGACCAAGTCTTCCTGAAGTTACTGCAAGTTCATGCCTATAAACCTGCATTCTAAAGTCATTTTCCTTTGGTATATTCACACAGTAACTACATTGAAGGTTTTCAAACACTCATGTTGAGATCCGAATGCATTTTTTGTGCCGAAATGTGCCTTCTATCTTCACCTCTTGTCCTCTATATGTGACTATGTCTACAACATATGGCTTAGGAAACCAATTCAAGCCGCTCTTGCTGTCATGAAAGAAGCCCTTAATATTCACACAAAGCTTTTATTATATTTTGATAAGCATGAGTTTTGCCAATAACCCAGCATAGGTTCTTCACTAACTCACACCCTGAAATATAGAAATAAGAATCATATGTATATATACATACATAGATATTTACATGTCATCATACAAAATGCTGTTTTAAAATTTAAGCAAAATTAAAGTAATTTATAGGTCTCATCATTCAGTACAATGATTTGAGCAAGCTAGCAAGTGATATAATGTATAGAAAGTAAATGTGAGTGAAGCGTATCACTTACTGCTTGAAACACCCTCAACATTGGGCACACCACCTGTAATATTAAAATGTTATAGCAGTTACATATAAATTTATAAACAAGTTAACGTTAAAGTAGTGCCATAGATAAAATTTAAAACAAACTTACTTATTATAGGAAAATAATGGTTAACGTGCTGGTTTCCATTAGTACAAGCGAGTTTTGAAGGCTGACCAGCTAAAGCAAGATTTGCTTTACGTTTTCCCTTCTGACCACTATTTTCATTCTCTTTTCTTACAACAGCATTGATATGCATACGACTAACAATGTGTTCTTTGATATTGTTTGCACATGAACCTGCAAATTATAAACATATTACATTTATAATAAATCAAAAATAAAGTTTATAATAAAACAAAATAAAATTTACCTTTATATGGATATAATGAAATGAGGCTATTATCAGATGTGCACTGAATCTTCACTTTCTCAAGTCGTTCAAAATCACTGCTCTCCCAAAGAACGAATTCACAATGTAATTGCTCACAAAGATCTATCACTTCTTTCATTGAGTCTTCAACCAACTTCCTGTTTATTTCACTCGAAGATGCCTCAGAAGAGTCCATGCAATCAGACATAGGAACATTGGTTCTTGAGCTCTTTGCCAAGCATTTCATATGTTGTTTTGACTTGAGATGTAAGGATATGAAATTCTTAAATGTATCTCGAGTGGATTCTGCCTCAGTAGATCCCAGTAACTTTTGGCACTCTACACACCATATGAAAAACTTGCATTTACCGTTAACATCCTTACTTGCAAGCTCAAATATGTCCATGCGTTGTTGTAATGCTAGCTTGCTCTTTGCTGCTAAAACATCTCTAATCCAGCGTTTTCTAAAGCACCAGCATTCTTGCTCCATATTCTAGGCCAAGAATTCTCAATATGCTCAACCTAAGAAAAGAAAAAATAAATTATTTAAAATTCAAGTTATTTTATGTAAACATACCTCTCAATTTCATTGTGATTTTCATCTTCATCTTCTATTGGGTTTACATCATCACTTGGCTTCTCAAGTTTCTCAAGAATATCTTTGATACAAACATCTTTCCCTGTAAATTCCCATTTTGCCTCTTGTTTGTTTCTAATTTCTATGCTTTTAGCTACATTTATAAACACCCATTTCTTTGGAAGAGTGTCTCCAAATCATCTTCTATTTCCTTCCGTAACTCCTTAAATGTCAATGTGGGTAATACCTTGAGCATTCCAATCTTTTTTTGGCTCCCATTCTCTTGTAGGAAAACCACAATGTCTTTTGTAGCCATGCGGTCTAGCCCCACCCTAACAGTAGATCCCCTGCTCTAAGATCCATAATAACCCTAAATATACTTAATATCTTACACACAAACCCTACCCAATAGCGTATATGTACGCGTATCTTACCAAGGTTTTTTAACCCCTTGAGTGCACGTACCTTAGAAAAATAGTTTACACTAAGTGCACTCCCCGTGGATGAAATGCCGATAGAAATTGGCAAAGTTGAAGAAACATTGGATGTCTCAAGTTGACTTTGGCATTTTCCACTCAAAAATTGTGTGCACCTTGGCCGAGTAAATGTAGATTCCAATGTGTGACACCACGTATCTTAGAAACTCGACCTATTCCTGATGAAATTGGCACTTCTTTAATTTGGTGTAAAAACCATGCTATCAAAGTCTTTCTTGATGTTCCTCCTAAAAATAAGAATGTTGTCCAAGTAGATAATCACAAACCAGTTAGGAAAGTTGCAAAAAATGTTGTTGGCCATAAAACCACAGGGGCATTCATTAACCTAAAAGGCATCATCGTGTACTCAAAATGCCCATAACATGTATGGAAAGCAATCTTCCATTTGTCACCAGAGAGAATATAGAGCAAATTGTAGACAACTCAGTGGTGATCTTCATAAAGTAACGAGCCCCATGAAGATGCTCAAGAATCTTGGAGATAGGATAGAAGGAGGTATTGGTTACAAATGGTGATCTTGTCAACTCGCAATAATCGACCACCAATCGGAGAGAGCCATCATTTTTCTAGACGAAGAAGATAGGGCACTAATTAAAGACTTGAGATGATAAATAAAATCGGTAACTAAGTTATTGTTGATGTATTCCTGCAAAGCTTCAAGCTCGAATGTAGAAAGACCATAAATTGAACCAAACGAATGTGTCTTACCTTTAATAATATCAATCAGACAGTCATATGAACAATGTTCAAGAAGACAACTGGCTTGCACCTTGTCAAATCCATCCAAAAACTCATGGTCTATAAATGGCAAGGAACTAAGAGCAAATGTTGAAGACGAAGTCACCATCATAACAAGAATTGTGCCGGGTTAAGTACGCCCAACACGGATAAATTTTGCCAATGAAATGGTTGAAATATGAATTGGAGATGTCATCAGAGTCGAAGTCAAAATCAGAGTTGATGTCATTAGAGATGCAAGATGTTGCTAGGTTGGAATTGTGATCAAAGTCAAAGACGAAGTCGAAATCAGACTCAGAGTCAAAGTTGGAGTTGAAGTCCGAGTCGGAGTCTAAGTTGAAGTCAGAGCCAAAGATGGAGATATAGAAGTGCTACCAGGAACTGAAGGTGCCAAAATGTGGCCAAGAGTCATACTTGCAAAGGTACTGCCATGAGACGGAGTTACCGAGATACGGTCAAGAGTAAGAGTTGCAGAGGTATTGCTAGAAGCTAGAGTTGTTGAGATACCACAAGGAGTCAAAGTTGTAAAGGCACTACAAGGAGTCGAAGTTGCCGAGATACAGCTAGGAGTCACAAAAGTCAGAGCATAAACAACCAAGGTACAAGCTGTCCAATCAATTTGCAGATTGAGGGTCTCGAACTAAGGAAGATCAAGAATAATAGGAGTGTTAGGAATTGAGGTGAAATTAAAGGAGATCAAGCACAAGATATTATCGATGGTGACAATGAAAGGCATTGTTTCTTCAGTAATATCACCGGACGTTATTGATTTTTCATCAATAATAGTCAGCTCAATCAAATTGGAACGTAGACAAAGCTTCAGATTGTGCTATTGGATGAAAAGGGGGTCAATCAAGTTGTCAATTGCACCACTATCAAGTCAAGTTGCTATATTAACTTGAATACCATCAAATATCAAGATAGTAATCAAACTAAGAAAGGGCTTGCTTATGTTCATTGTTAGGATCATAGGTAGAACTCTTTCGAGAAAGAAATATTTGGAGCAATTGCAATGGTCTAATCGGAATGTTCTTATTCAAACTAGATCTCCTCATTTCCCGACTCGGCTGAGGGATCATTCACCACCATAACTTGAATTTATTGTCTATTTGGGCACCTAGCAATTTGGTGTCCATCCTTACCACAATATAAACACAAGTTTGCTTGAAGACATCATTGTCGCTCAACTTGTTTTAATGGCCCTTGTGTTCGAAGAACATTCACTTGTATCGGTTTATCATTAAAAGATAGAGTGGTAGATGGCTCTTGCACTATTGGAGTTGGAGTACAAAATACTTGTTGAAATGTTTATCTTAACGTTACTCAAAAAGTCAATTGTCGCAACAAACTACTTTAACAATAACTTTGTTTAGAGAATCTGGGTCCTCAAGAGTGAGCAAATGATCCTTGACATCATCATAAAGACCTTCCCTAAACTGATCAAGGAGGGCAGCACTGTTCTAATTGATGTTGGATGAAAGTAATCAAAAATTAAAAGCATATTCTGATGCTACATAGGAACTTTGCCGTAATCAAAGCTTCGTTAATGTGTGCGTTCATGATCAAGATCACCAAAAGTAGCTTCAAAAGCATGGAAAAAAGTATCCCATGATTTTAAAAGTGGTGAGTCCTTCTCAAGTAAAGATGCAAGCCGCTTTAAAGTTGCATTGGTGAGGAGTGTACTTACAAGACCCACTTGTGTAATAGCCGTAGGGTACTAGTGTGGGTGTGCCATCACCGTAAATTCGTTAGTGTTATTTTTAATCTAATTTACTTTTGTCCTAATATTTTATTGATTGATTTTCTTTTACTTTATTATTTTATTTATAAATTAAAGTTTTATAGATTGTATTAATAAAGGAATTGCAATTTTAATTTTGTAAAGGAGTGTGGAAGTGGTTTTCAAAGGAAATTAGTAACAAGTGTCAAGGATGTTGATTTTAGAGTGAAGCTTGAAATGCTGAGAAGTAAAGGTGGTATACTAGATCAGACTAGAGAAAATGGTATTAATGATAATTGGCGACTAAAGAAGCACTAAAGTAGTGCTTTTTTCAGGTGCCATTCAACCTAGTGTCAGATCTCTATGTGACACTGTTTCCCAACCACACACGTACAGCCAGATCATAGGGTCACATGGTCCACGAGGGTGGACTGCACACATGAGGCATGTAACACAAAGGCAATGATGGTCGGGAAATGCCATCATTGCAAATCAAGGCACATGTATAATCGCACCAGTCACCTTAGATGACATCATGAGGACTGCCATGTCGGCTACGCCCTTGGAAGGAGATGTACAGTGCAACGCTCTCAGTCACCATGATGATGGAATGGACTGAACACAACAGACCAGATGTCATCCAAGAGATTCGTGTGTCCTATGGAGGTCAGGTAAAGACAGTGAAACTTATCGCACCTAGGTACTCTAGATTCAAGGAGCTAATCAAGTGCCCTGACATTCAAGAAGTTAGAAGGCAGATGCCCCTGCTCGAGTTCTTCAACCTCCTTTGGTGAGAAGTGGAGAACCCAGGGTTCGCCAAGATAGCCAGATAGTTTATCCAGTCAGCATAGCTGGTACTTAGCCAAACCAAGCAAACAAGGATCCGATTTTGCTTAGGGGGTAGCACATCCTTCCACATAGGGTTCAATGAGTTGATATTAGTATTTTGATTACCAAAGGATTGCCTCACAGTAGTAGATTCATCAAAGGCCGAGCCATAGAGGTCCTCCACCGGAGGGGACGAGGCATTACAACCCAAGGGGAGGAAAGAGGCAGCCGAGTTTGTAACACTTGTAGCCTTCATGTTCATTAGAAGAACGGAGAGGTAGATTACCATGCGACTGGTGAACGGCCTCTATAGAGCCTGGAAAGGAGTCATAGTGAACTGGGCAAACTGCCTTAGGCATTACATGGTCCCGGCACTAACCCACGGGATTTATGAAATCTGGACTGGGTCAAACGAAGACTTTTCATGGCTGGCCATATTAGTATCATGATCGCCAGCCTAATCGGCCAAGCTACAACTCCAATACCAGCACATCTTCAGGCTGGTACAATAGGGGACATGGGGGAAGGAGAGCAAGCCAGAACAAGTCAGGCAAACCAAGGGGAATAGCCAAAATCCACCTTTCTTGAGCAAGAACAACCCAAGTACCAGGAACCCCGCAAAAAGGGGTGAAGACCCCAGAGGATAGAACCCATACTAGTACAACCAGACGACCAAGAGGAGATGGGGAGTGATTTCGAGGAGTTTGAAGATACCTACCAGCATTTCCATGTCGGCGAGCGATGGGCCTCGTTGGCTCCCCTCAAACTCGTAGAGGCCTTTGACCAATTGAGGGAAGCAATGGTGATGTATAACAACCTCAACCTCATGAGCTTGGCTAAGGAACATGATACCATAGTAGCTATGCTTATAGAGCACGCACAAGGACGCTAAGAAATCTAAGAAACTGCTCCTCTAGGGAACTCAACTATATAAGATCGTAGAGAGGGGGAGGAAGGACGCAGCAAAGGCCTAGAGCACGCTAGTAACAGGCCTTGGTAGGTTACAAGGTAGGTATGATAGCCTCCAAAGACTCCACAACCACTTCAAGCACGCCCACAGGCAGGCCATAGCGGAGAAAGAGCGCAAACCCACGAGCTTATGACCAGGATCAAACAAAGGGAGAGGGAGATTGTGGCAGCTATCAGGGAGGAACTAAACCATCACATCACCCAACTTGCAAAAGTCAAGACGCACTTGTGACTGCCCGAGAGAAACCCATACCAAGGGGGCAATCATCACATTTCAGCCGAACATGGAGGGAGAACAAAGCCCAACAGAACCTGCCATGAACCACCATCACGGAGTTAGAGAGCACGCCCAACAATAGGTCCAACTGCTTGCAGCAAGAGAGCATGAGTTACAGCACTCGCACGAACGAATCCGGGAGCTGGAGGTCCATTGGAACAAACTTAGGAGCAGCAAGAGGCAGGGTTTGAGGTGAAGCTACGGGGGGCTACCGAGCTATGGGATGCATTGCCAACGATCGCCTCCTTGAAGTTGAAGTTGGTTGCTATAAAGAACAAACATACCACATGCACTATGGGGTGGCCTACGACGATGGAGTGCATGGCCTGAGAACATGCTAACGAGTAAGTTCAGGCATCTGGTTGATGGTGGTTTGACCACTGTCAAACTATCAGCCAGAGCGAACGAGCAATAAGGACGAATGGCTGAGTAGGGAGGGTACAAGGGATAACTCATTAGATTAAGTGTTAGGTTAACGATAACCATTGGATTAAGGATCTAACTTAGGGATAAACTCACCAGGTTAATAATAACAACTCAGTTAAGGGTCAATTTGATAAACTCACAAGGTTAATAATAACAATTGGGTTAAGGGTTCAAATTAGAGATAAAATCACTAAGTTAAGGATAATAATTGGGTTAAGGGTGCATCTTAGAGATAAACTCAATAGGTTAAGGACAATAATTAGGTTAAGTGCCCAAATTAGGAATAAAGTCACCCAATTAAGGATAACAATTAGGTTGAGGGTCTAAGTTAGGGACAAACTCATCAAATTAAGGATAACAATTAGATTAAGCCTCATTAAGTTAAGCCCATGCATAAGCTTAAAAAGGATAACATTTGAGTTAAAAGACCCACCAAGTTAAGAATAACCAAAAGTTTATATTGCGTGTGTTTGTGTGTCATGGATGCCCCATTCGACCATTGATATCCTACCAATCGATGATTATCCTAAACTCATTCAACAATATCCTACCCCATCCAACAGTTATTAAAATTAAGAATAACAATTTGTTAATGGTTTAATGGTCTAGATTAAGGATAATAATGTTGAATTTCAAGGGTTATTAAATGGTTAATCCCAAACATGAGCTCAAGATAAACTCATCATGTAAGGACAACAATTGGGTTAATCGTCCAACTTAGCACTAAGTTAAGAGTCTAGGTTAAGGATAAACTCACCAACAAGTTAAGCATAACAACTGCATAAATAGTAAACTATTATTAAATAGTAAAGCCCACTGACCAACGGTGGGCATGTGTACTAATAATATATATATATGTTTGGTATTATTTCATTTATTTAACAGATGGAATATGTATAATGCACGGGATCGAAAGATATGGAATTTTTCTTATGAATGCACATTTATTTACTAGATGCAGTGCTTATATGTATAAACATACCCATGATACAACCAGGGTTAAGAGTGACAAGTGTTTCACATCATGCATGGCTCAAAGTTTCTCATTGTTCCCCATCCTCAAATTACTATTAAAAACTAGACAAAATTCACACATAAAACCTTTCCTCTCTGTCTACCTACATGTTTATAAAGCAACATAGTACATAACCCAAGGTAGAAGGGGTATTAAGTAGCTCCTATCATCATGAATAAACGGGGTGTTCTGCAACATCTACCATGTCCTTAAGAAAATCGTCCACTCCATCATGCTGCACACAATCTTTCCTGTATCTTTGCTTGCAACAAGAACCACATGAGGTCGTATTCATGGCATGTATGAGAGTTTGGTCCAAGTCCAAGACTAGGGTTGGCTTCCCGCTAGTTTGTGGAGGTAACAATGGATTTTTGATGTCTATTTCTCCATACTTGCCTCTCTTGTGGAGGTAACAATGGATTTCTGATGTTTGTTTCTTCATACTTGCCTCTTTGAAAGATATTAATAGTACATTGTATCTCTTCTACACGATGATTTTTCAATCTCATGCATGATCCTAAACGAACTATAATATTTTGGTGTTGCCCATTACACCAAGCAACTCAAATTGCTCACCCACGCTATGATGTGTGAGTTCCTCATTGCCTTACCCTTTGCATTGGCATTGTAGACGTAGTGTGTATCACCAAAGATTGTATCCAGGATTACTGACGAGAAAGAAGAATTATATCATCTGCGCTTTTGATGCATATCTTACGGTTGAAACCTCCAAGCGCTCTCTTCTCTTGATAAAAGGATCGAGTACATCAGCAAATGTATCTAGGATCTCTTTAGTGCTTCCAAGCTCGTCCCATGGGATCTTTCATATGATAAATAGTTTTAGAGGGCACAATTCAAATTTAAAAAAAAATTGCAGTAGTAAATTGTGTAATCCATCCTTTTTTGACCTACACCTTTTAGGTTTTAACACTTTCTGACAACACATACACAAAATATGTTTATTATATATTATTATTGTGTATATTTGGAGTCTATTCGCGAGACTTAATTTGAAGTTTGGAAATATTAATGTAAATTTAAATTTAAAATTAATTTGACTTTTAAGAGTTTAATATAAATTTAGAATTTAAGACGGTGAAGATCACATTTGTTGATAGGTTAACTCACACTCACACTCCCTCAATAATCTCATAATTGTTTTGATAATTTATAAGTTTTCTAGATAAAAAATTATAATATAAGTGTAAAAATTACTTTGAAAATCACTTCCACACTCCTTTACAAAAATTAAAATCGCAATTCCTTTATAATACAATCTATAAAACTTTTAGTTTATAAATAAAATAATAAATTAAAAAGAAAATAATCAATAAAATATTAGAACAAAAATAAATTAAATTAAAAATAACACTAACGCATTTATGGCGATGGCAACATCGTGAATTCATTGCAGTGTTAACGATATTATTATTATTAATATGAATATAAATTTATAAATTTTATTGTTTAAATTAGCAATGGAATTTATACTTGAACATGAAAACATGAACTATTGATTTTATAATTAATTTTTAAAGTTAAGTGATGTAGTTTTAACAAATATAATAGATAATCTAATGTATTTAAATTATATTATATAACATAAATAAAGAATATATATATCATAAGATGCACATTGGGTCACATCTCCTATGTGCAACTTCTTAGGCTGCGATTTCTTGTTCTTCACCTACATAGTAATCCAATAAATAATGTACACATAGAACATGCCGCACACTCACCATCTCTTCTCTGACGCCTTTCAACACCCTAATCAAGAACTAAAGTTCTTGGGCAAGCGTATTCTATAACTATCATGTTCGCAACCTAATATTCTGGTGGATGATATTTCCCACGTCTCATTTATAAAATTTGAGTCACATAACAATGTAAAACTTTACGTAAATATGATAAATTTTCCCATTACAAGTCACCACCTTGATGATACTACACTAAACATATTTTGCTAATTCTATCTAATAAAAATAGTTAAGAGCCACAAAGGTTTTAAAACATATATATTTGACTATACAATATATATTTCTTTTCTAGCATATATTTATATAGCTTTAATAAGAACACATGTTAATCTAATTTATATTTACATAAATACTTTTACACTTTAAACCTTAATAGATTGTAATATAAGTATTTAAACAATAAAAACTTCCAAAACAACTAAGAAATAAATTTATTTTAAAAACTTTACATGTTTGTTTTATTCATATTTTAAATTTTAATTACAAATTGAGTTTTCTTATCCATGTCCTTGAAAGCTGTAATGTATATATTATAATAACATGTATGTGCTATGTATGTCTATGTGAGATGTATATATCAAGTTATTAACTCTCTCTCTCTCTCCACAATTATACACAACACACATATGACACACACACAAAGAACATATATTTGAGATGCCTTAATTTTTGTAGTCAATTATAGATCAAATGTAAATAATCAAATATTCAAATTTATTAAATATCTTTAAAAAAATATAATATTAAACAATTTGCCCAAAATACTTAGGATTTAGTTAGACGCATGCATATTATATATATATATATATATATATATATATATATATATAGTGTGTGTGTGTGTCCATTAAACTTCAAATAAAAATCTCTCTAAAATTTGCAAGTTCTCATGGAGACTAACCATTGAACTTCAAGTTATTAACTCCTCTCTCTCCACAATTATACACAACACACATAGCGACACACACACACAAAGGACATATATTTGAGATGCCTTAAGTTTTGTAGTCAATTATGGACCAAATGCAAATAATCTTAATATTCAAATTTATTAAATATTTCAAGAAAATATAATATTAAACAATTTGCCCTAAATATTTAGGATTTAGTTAGACGCATGCACATATTATTACATATATTATATATATAGTGTGTCCATTAAACTTCAAATAAAAATAAAAATAAAAATTTAGAGGGCAAGCTCTCATGGAGACAAACCGTTGAACAAAAAATTATTTAGAGGGCAAGCTAGTGAGGTGCCTTTAACATCTCATAGAGGTTAGATGACTAACCTTAGAAATGCTTAGGGCACCACACTAACAAGACAACTCTTCTGGCTGACCTATTACTTACATAATAAGATCATAACCAGTACGCTCAACATAAGCCATTAAGCACATATCCTCAAATAGCTTGGATGACCATGACTTTGCATTTAAAAAGATACCTAAATTTTCTCGTTAATATTAAGTAAATTGAAATTAAAGAATTTAAAATTCTCTATGCTAATTTTACATTAAAGCTTAAGTTAAATAATATAATTCTATTTGATAATTATAAACTTTGCATTTATTAAAACTTTTAAAATAATTTAAAATTGTGTGTGTATAGGACCCTAGACAACAAACAATAAACACACAGAAATACAGTGAATTCGGATACTTTAACCTATATAATATATTTATAAAATTCTAATGAAATAGAAATAAACAAATAAATACATTTAAATTGAAAATGTAAGGACCCAAACAACATATAATAAAGATATAAGAAGACACAATGAACACGAGATACTTTAGAAGATAAACGTAGTTACCTTTCAAAAGGAAATAAATTAAATAAAATATTGAAATTGAGTTAATATAGTTTACATAATTGATATTGTAATTATTAATTTTTAATTTTTTTCCCTAAGTTTTGCTTCTTGTCATTTTAGGATATCCATAAAATAGGGAGGGTTATTTTGTGTGTTGCATGCTAATGTGGCAGTCTGTACATTTCATACACCATTTGTTAAAATCCCATCCTCGACACTGAGTACATATTCATGAGTGAGTGAAAGGAACCTGAGAGCAGGTTCATCATTAAGAATTTACAAGGCCATAGGTTAAATTAATTTTGCAAAGCCATAAGTCAAACTAATTTTGTATACGGTGGACATCGTGAGTATTAACGATATTATTATTATTATTATCAATATAAATTTATAAATTTTATTGTTTTAGCAATGGAATTTATACTTGAACATGAAAACATGAACTATTCATTTTATAATTAATTTATAAAGTTAAGTGATGTAGTTTTAACAAAATATAATAGATAATCTAATGTATTTAAATTAAATTATATAACATAAGAGAAAATATCATAAGTTGCACATTGGAACTCGTTGATGGAACTTGGCATCCAGGTTTTGCAAGATATCGTTGATGGAACTCGGCAACAAGATCAGGAGCATGCTCAAGATGAGCAGCAGGCTCCCAAGTGCATTCGCCAGGTGGATAATCGATCCAATCCAGAAATAGTGAAGCTGACCACAAACAAGTTTGGAGTCAAGAATTGCAGCAACCTCGAACTCAGGTTCACCAGCAACTGTAACTGGAGGAGGTGGTGGAAGAAGTCGGCCAGGTTCAAAGGAGCATGATAAGGCTCCAACAAAGAAACATGGAACACGGGATGGATCCGGATGGTTGGCGGAAGCTCAGACGAAACGTCACATCAGAGAGTTTGTCGATGATGCAAATGGCCCCAAGCTTGATAGTCCAGCTTGCACAGGGACGTGTGGTTGGCCAATGACGCCGGAGGAGCCACACTTGGTCACCAATTGTGAATGCTGGAGGAGAGGAACGGGAACGATTAGCAGCTTGTTGTTGCAAATCCCGAGCGCGTTGAAGATGATGCTGCACTTCCTCATGGACCTGTCGGAGATGCTCAACACGATCATCGGCAGCAGTGGTGAGGCCAGGAACCACGGGCAAGCTGTAGGACCAGCGAGGATGAACACCAGAGAACGCAAAAAATGGCGACACACCTATGGATGAGTGTGCCGTGTTGTTGTACGCGAACTCGGCAGCAGGAAGGAGATCGACCCAATCATCTTGCAATGAGAAATGAAACACCGGAGATATTGTTCCAGAGTCTGAATTGTGCGCTCCGATTGTCCATCTGTTTCAGATGATGTGCAGTAGACAGCTTCCCGGTGATACGTAGCCGATCTAGGAATCTCCGCCAGAATGCCGAAGTGAACTGAGGACCTCGATCAGTGATAAGTTCATCAGGAAGACCATGAAGGCGGAACACCTCCCGGTACACCAAATCTGCAGCATCAGGACCCGAACATGTCTTGTTGCAGGGAACAAAGTGCCCATCTTAGAGAATCGATCAACAATGACTAGGACAACATCAAACCCTCTAGAAGGCGGTAAATCCGTGAGGAAATCCATGGTGATGGATGACCATGGCCGCTGAGCAATAGGAAGAGGCTGTAGTAGTCCAACCGGTCGATGACGAGGAAGCTTTGTACGCTGGCACGTGTCACAAGATCGCACAAATCTCTCAACATACATGCAAGCCGAGGCCACCAGAACACCCGTTGTACCAGCTCGATCGTCTTTTGAATGCCAAAATGTCCTGCAGCTGTGTTGTCATGGCAGTGTTGGACAGCTCGCAACCTCAGTTCTCCGTCCGGAACATAGATTTGGATGTGGTGGTACAGCAACCCATTATGAAGATGGAAAGCAGCATAATCTCGTAGTTGTGACCCTGAAGACAATGGCTGAACTCGTCGAACATGTGCAAGGACATCACGAGCAAACTCGTCTTGAGGGAGATTTTCTCGGATTAGATCCAAAAACGAAGTGTCAACTGGAGCAGAAGAACGGGAAAGCGCATTTACCAACAACTGGTCGGAGCTCAGGATGACTTGTTCTTGTTGATCAAATCGGATTTCACCTGGTACTGGAGCTAGGTAACTGCGACGAGATAAGGCATCTGCTTTGCCATTTAGATGACCGGGATGAATAATACTATCGGAACCGGGACAAAGACTGTGCCCATCGCGCCTGACGTCGATTGAGAACTCGTGCTGTTGCCCAGTACTGGAGGTTCTTGTGATCACAATACACCTTAACCACATGCGGAGAACCTTCAAGGAATCTGCGCCACTCCTCAAAGGCATCGACGATCGTCAGCAGCTCCTTGTTGTAGACATCGTAGTTGATCTCAGGTGCAGTGAACTTGCGGGAATGGAAAGCAATGGGATGGAGAAGATGATCTGGACCTTCCTGGGACAACACTCCACCAATGGCGAAGTCAGAGGCATCAGCTTCCACGAAATATGGCTTCGCAGGGCAGGATGGATAAGAACAGGTGCCGAGGTGAACGCCTTCTTTAGGAACTCGAACGCCTCCTCAGCCTCAGAGGACCAGACAAATGGAACATCCTTGCCAGTCAACTTCGTCAATGGCAATGCAATCTTGGAGAAATCCCGAACGAAACGTCGATAGAAGTTCGCAAACCCGAGGAAACATCAAACACGAACATTTGATGGTCTCTCCCACTCCAATACAGTCCGGACTTTTGCAGGATCCATGTGAACACCTTCAGCTGAAATGATGTACCCCAGGAACTCGACAACTGCTGACTGAAAGAGCACTTCTCCAACTTGGCAAACAAGTGGTGCTTCTGGAGCCTCTCCAAGACTAACCGTTCGTGTTCTTCTCGAGTCTTGGAAAATATCAGGATGTTTCTAGGTACATGATGACAAACAAATCCAAGAAGTCCCAGAAAATATTTAGCCATGTGTTAACACAGCAGGTGCATTTGTCAGGCCGAATTACTACGTCAAATCCGTAGCGTGTATGGAAAGCTGTTTTCCACTCGTCCCCTTCTCGAATTCGGATGAGATTGTACGCTCCTCTTAAATCGATCTTTGTGAAGTACGGGCACCAGAAAGACGTTCGAGCATGTCGGAGACGAGTGGGGAGGATACTTGTTTGGAATGGTGACCTTATTCAGATCTTGTAGTCCACCACGAGCCGGAGACTTCCATCCTTCTTGAAAAAAGAATACTGGAGCACCAGCCGGTGATCGCGAATGACGATAAATCCGGTGACAAGATTCTCCTCAATGTATTTCCTCAATGTCTCCAACTCTGTTGGTGAGAGACCGTAAATGGGACCGAAGGACGGCTGCTTACCCTCAACGAGATCGATAGGATAGTCGTACTCACGGTGCGGTGGCAAGGCAGAAGCTTTCTTTTTGAAGACGTCTGCGAAATCGGCATACTGCTTTGGTAAGGCAGGAGGAACAGAAACATCCTTAGCAGAGCAGGGATAGACTTTGATCGCGAACACGGATGCTGGGTCATGTCGGCTATCTTTCTTGAACTGCTTCAAGGTGATATGCAGACTCGAAGTGGAGGAGGAACTGGAACAGGATCGGAATCAAAGAGTGTGGCTGGAGTTGAAACAGCTGGGAAACTGTTCATGAAACGTTCTCTCCAACCAGGATCCACCAACTCGATCCACAGGCAAACCAAGGATAATCGTAGAGTCTGGAATAGAAACAACACTGAAGGAGATGTTGCACACAGCACCGCAAGCAACGACCTCAACGAACTCCGTGTCATTTATTACTGCTCCAGATTTGATATCTCGTCCATCAACGACCCGTACAGAACCAGAGTCTTCAAAGGATGTAGACGGATCCCGTGTCTGACAGTAAAATTCCTGTCGATGAAATTTGCATTCGCTCCGCTATTCCCAAAGCTTTACCAGAGAACTCCACCTCTGGTGTCTTCAGCTGCACCGGAACATGGAACGGCTTGCACACCTTCGTAGATGGAATGAATCCAAGATGAGAAGGGAAGATGTTATGAGTGAAACATGCGTGTTCCACGGGCAATCCAGCAGATGACTCCTTTCGGGCTGGATCTTCTCGTTTCCCTGTAGCACTCTCACGATCCATGTCACTGAACATTGCCGTGAACCGTTCCACAAATTCGTTAAAATTCCCAAGGATCGGATCATTGTTCTCCAGCACGACTGAGAACCATGAAAGAGCAGAACCAGAAAGCAGCGACCCGATTAATCCAACCTTAATGGGTTCTGTGCTATAGCGCCTCGGCTGCATCACGATCCGTAGATGAACTTGATTGAAAAAACCTCGGAACTTCGATCGGGTACTATCGAACTTTTCGGGCATGCTGATCTTCGGCTCTGGAGAATTCGCACGCTGTCGGAGCTGATCATTCTCCATGTGTAGTTGTTTGAGCTACTGCTGGAGGGCAGCAAAGAGCATGCTCAGACATGATGAGTCGAAGAAGAAAGAATCAAAAAGAAAAAGAGAAGAAAATCAGAAAAGAAAAAATTGAAAAGAAAATTGAAAAGAGAGAAAGAAAGAAATGGGATCGATGACAAGCAGAAACAGAAGCTTGTCACTACCTAGAATCATTCAAACTGTCATGACCTTGTGCAAAGGGCAAAACCTTTAGAACAAGGGTGGAACCTTGAAAGGAGGAGATTGTATTCAAGAAAGAAATGAATACAAAATGAAACACAAGGCCAAATACTGGTGTTGAATGATTCTGAGAAACCTGGAACTGGAACCCTGTTTATATATCTGAGGTCCTGAGGATTGTATGGTCCACAATTGGTCTGGAATGTGTGATCCACAACTGGTCTGGAATGTGTGGTCCACACTGGTCTGGAACATGCGTATGAATATACGCCTTGATGTTGATGGTGTAGTTCAGCATCCAGGATCATACGGATCAGTTGGTAACATGTGTGTGTTAGCCAAAAGGTTTCAGGTTCAAGTCCTGTGAAAGGCAAAAAATGACCCATGATCTTTACAGGTTCAGAATGAGTGACCGGTGGGAAGGAAAGGAAATGATAATACCACCTGTGTAAAGATGTTGGACACTAGAAGGCAAATTGTTCAAGAAGGAACAAGCCTTAGGGCAAGGGTTTCAATGGTAGCAAAGACAAGGAGACGCCTAAGAAGCTTCAGGAGATTGAGTGTGTAGAGGAACACAAGGGAGACTTATCTAGACCACAAGGTAAATTTTTATTTGTTCTAGATTGACTAGTAAACTGCATGGCATGGGAGGAGCCACACACACACATGCTATTGTGGTGGAGGGATGACTTGGTGAGCGTCCAATGTGAGTCCTTGTGGATAGCAGGAGTAGCAATAACTTTGTGTCAACAAAGTTAGTGGAGGAGTGCAACTTGCCATGAAGACTGTGCCTCAATATGAGATTGAGAGCTCAGCTATCACACAGAGCTAAAGTGCTTGTATGGAGGAGTTATAATTGAAGGTTGGCAAAACCCAATTGGTGGAGTTGCATGAAGACTATGCCTCAATACGAGATCGAGGGCCCAATTATCACACAGAGCAAAGTGCTTGTGGAGTTATAATTGAAGGTTGGCAAAACCCAATGGTGGAGTTGCATGAAGATTGTGCCTCAATACGAGATTGAGGGCCCAGTTATCACACAGAGCAAAAGTGCTTGTGGAGTTACAATTGGAGGTTGGCAAAACCCAGCTGGTGGAGATCCATGAAGACTATGCCTCAATATGAGATTGAGGGCTTAGATGTCACACAGAGCAAAAGTGCTTGTGTGGAGGAGTTACAGTTGGAGGTTGGCAAAACCCAGCTGTGGAGATCCATGAAGACTATGCCTCAATACGAGATTGAGGGCTCATCTATCACACATAGCTAAATTGCTTGTGTGGAGGAGTTACAGCTGAGGTTGGCAAAACCCAGCTAGTGGATATGCACGAAGACTGTGCCTCAATATGAGATTGAGGGCTTAGTTGTCACACAAAGCTAAAATTGCTTGTGTGGAGGAGTACAGCTGAAGGTTGGCAAATCCCAGCTAGTGGAGACTTTCTTTCTTGCGGAGCTAGTGCATGTGGACCTCATCCTTGGGATGAGCTAGCTAGAGTTTATGGATCCTAAGATCTAGTGGAGCACCAAGCACATGAAGCTTGAGTATAGTGAAGTGAAAGACACTTGGTTTGGAACAAAGCTTGAGTTTCCAAATAAGTTCTTTTACTATCACCTTGAGCGAAGCTATTATGCGAGGAGTTTGCTAATGTCTTCCCTCCTGAGCTACCTCATGGCTTACCACCTACAAGAGGTGTGGAGCATGAGATTGCGTTGGAACAGGGTACGAAATCCATTTACCATAAGCCATTCCAACTGAGCCATGCTGAGGAGCAAGAGGTTAAGAGACAAGTGATGGAGCTATTGGAATATGGCTTCATACAACCAAGCAAGTCTCCATTTGGTGCACCAATATTGCTCGTCAGAAAGAAAAATGGCACCATGAGGATGTGCATAGACTACAGAGCTCTCAACAAGCAAACAGTGAAGGACATGATGCCCATGCCACGTGTGGATACTATCATGGATCATCTTGGTGGAGCTAGAGTGTTCACCAAGATAGATTTGCGTAGTGGGTATTCAGTAGATTGTTGTGAAGGAGGCAAATATCTACAAAACTGCTTTATCAACTAGCTTTGGGCATTTTGAGTTCACTGTTATGCCATTTGGCTTAACAAATGCCCTAGCCACACTCACTCGGTTGATGATTGAGGTGTTTGGTGACTACTCACACGACTTTGTAGAGATCTTCCTCGACGATATTCTTATTTATAATAAGAATATGAAGGAACATGTAGAGCATTTGCAGAGAGTTCTTCAATTGTTGCGGGAGAACAAGCTCTATGCAAAGAAGAGCAAATGTGCATTTGCTCAATGCGAAGTGGAGTATTTGGGTCACATTGTCACATCAAGTGGAGTGAAGACTGATCCACAAAAGGTGGCAGTGGTGGAGCAATGGCCAATTCCTAGTAATGTACAAGAGTTACGGAGTTTCTTAAGCATGGCTGGTTATTACCGGCGGTATGTCAAAGATTATGCCAAGAAAGCTTCTCCATTAACTAAGTTGCTGAGGAAGGATGTTCCCTTTGCATGAAGTGCTTTAGAGGAGAGCTATTTCCAAGCTTTGAAACAAGCTTTGGTACGTGCACCACTTTTATGTATTGTAGATCCCTCTAAGTCTTATGAGGTATCGTGAAATGCAAGTGGAGTGGCCATTAGAGCTATACTTATGCAAGAGGGAAGGCCTATTGCTTATGAGAGTCGTACTTTGAATCTTGCAGAGTAATGATACTCAACGTATGAGCAAGAATTACTAGCTATTATTAATGCATTAAAGTTTGGAGGCACTATCTTTATGGTGCAAGTTTCAAGGTGTTTACAGATCACAAGCCTTTGGTGTATTTGTTCACACAGAAATAGTTAAACTTTCAACAAACTCGTTGGATGGTTAAGCTGATGGAGTTTGGTGAATTTCCTATTGAGCATCGCGTTGGGAAGGTTAACATGGTGGCAGATGCTTTGTCATGCGTTAGGAGAGCCACAATAGTTGGAGAATTCCAAACATGCTTATGTAATGCATTAACAAGGACGGTCAGTGAGTCTAGCTAGATAGTTCAACATGCTCAAACACAAAGTGCCGAGGTGCAGGAGTTCAAAGGATAGCTAGAGCCACCATTCTCATTTCAAGATGGAGTTTTTTACTACACTGGCCGTGTGTATCTTCCTCGTGTGGACCATTTGATCAACTAGGTACTATATTTTCATCATGATCGTCTGAAGGCTGGTCATTTTGGGGGGAGGAAAACGTATGAGTTGATCAAGAGGAGGTTCTATTGGAGGAATATGAAAGCTGATATCATAGAGTACTACAGACTTGTGACAATGTTAGCAAATAAAGGTGCCCAGGGAGAAACCAGGTGGGCTATTAGTACCATTGCCTATTCTAGACAGGCAATGGGGTAGTATCTCTATGGACTTTGTCACCCATTTGCCAAGGACACAAAGGCAGAATGAAAGGTGTGGGTCATTATGGACAGGTTGACAAAGTTTGTCAAGTTAGTTCCCTTGGGGAAGAATGTGAATGCATCCAACTGGTTATGATGTATTTACAATATGTATTTTTTATCCACGAATTTCCAGATGATATTGTAAGTGATAGGGACTCCAAGTTCATTTTTAGCTTTTGGAGAGGTTTTTCTAAGTGCATGGAAGTGAAGCTTAAGTTGTGTAGCGGAGATTATCCCGAAACAGATGGCCAAACAAAGAAGGTGCACTATTAACTAGAAGGAAGGCCAGTGGGATAAGTATATTCCATTACTCGAGTTTGTTTATAATAACATCTAGCATAGTGCATTGGAATGAGTCCATACTATGCTATGTTTGGACGGCATCTCAAGATAGCTTTTGAGCTGGGTTTAGCAAGTAAGAAGGCTCAAGGCAACATGGATGAGGAAGCTAAAGATCTAAGTAACTTGGAAACATTCAAAGTTTGTGCAAGAAGAACTTGCAAGTAGCTCGGAGCCAAGCTATCAAGTTTACTAATGAGCATAGAAGCTTCCAAGAGTTCCAGGTGGGAGATTATGTATATCTTCGAGTGGTATTTGCCACACATGTAAGGCGGAACAATGTTGTGGCCTTAAGGAAGGGACGCAATGATAAGTTGTCTCCCAGGTACTCAGGTCCTTATGAGATTCTGGACGTATTGATAAGGTGGCATATCGACTATGGTTGTCAAAAGGAGTGAGAGTGCACCCAATGTTTCATGTTAGCCAATTAAAGAGAGTACTCACAAGGAACGAGTCCCGGATAAATTCTTTGTGGATGTATGAGGCTAACAATATAGGACCAGTTGAGTAAATTATACTGCCCTTTGAGAACAAGGACTTGCTAATGAGGAAGGATTGTTATGACTCATATAACAAATCAAAAATATTCCCCAGAAAGGTATAAGTTAGAATATTTTTGAAGAGCTATACCTAGAATTAAGGAAGACACCCTAATATTGGCAGCCTTTTGGAAGACTAGAGACAGTTTGGGAGAGGTCGAATAGTTTTGTGAGGGTCTCTAGTTTGTACGTAGTGGTGCCTAACATACCCATTACACCAAGCAGCTCAAAAAGCTCACGCTATCATGTGTGAGGTTCTTCATTGCCTTACCCTTTGCATTAGCATTGTACCAAAGATTGTATCTAGGATTACTGATAAGAACAAGAATTATATCATTTGTGCTCTTGATGCATATCTTATGCTTGAAACCTCCAAGCGCTGTCTTCTTTTGTATAAAAGGATCAAGTACATCACAAGATGTATCTAGGATCTCTCTTAGCACTTCCAAGCTCTTCCCATGGAGATCTTTCATATGGTAAATAGTTTTAAAGGGCACAATTCAGATTTTTTAAAAATTGCAATAGTAAATTGTGCAAGCCATCCTTTTTTACCTACACCTTTTAGGTTTCAACACTTTCTAACAACACATACATAAAATATGTTTATTACATATTATTATTGTGTATATTTGGAGTCTATTTGATTAATGCTTTGAAGTCTGAAAATATTAATGTAAATTTAAATTAAAATTAACTTGACTTTTAAGAGTTTAATCTAAATTTCAAGAATTTAAGACGGTGAATATCACATTTGTTGATAGGTTAACTCACACTCACACTCCCTCAATAATCTTATAATTGTTTTGATAATTTACAAGTTTTCTAGATAAAAAATTATTATAAGTGTAAAAATTACTTTGAAAATCACTTCTACACACCTTTACAAAATTTAAAATTGCAACTCCTTTATTAATACAATCTATAAAACTTTTAGTTTATAAATAAAATAATAATTAAAAGAAAATAAGTAAATAAAATATTAGGACAAAAGTAAATTAAATTAAAAATAACACTAACAAATTTATTGTGATGGCAACATCATGAATTCATTGCAGTGTTAACAATATTATTATTATTAATATTAATATAAATTTATAAATTTTATTGTTTAAATTAGCAATGGAATTTATATTTGAACATGAAAACATGAACTAATGATTTTATAATTAATTTATAAAGTTAAGTGATGTAGTTTTAACAAAATGTAATAGATAATGTAATGTATTTAAATTAAATTATATAACATAAATAAAGAATATATATCATAAGCTACACATTCGGTCACATTTCCTGTGTGCAACTTCTTGGGCTCCGCTAACTCCACAGATTTCTTATTCTTCACCTACACATAGTAATCAATAAATAATGTACACATAGAACATGCCACACACTCACAATCTCTCTCTAGTGCCTTCCAACACCTGATCAAGAACTAATGTTCTTGTCATGTCCACACAACCTAGTATATTCCGATGGATGACATTTTCCATGTCTCATTTATGAAATTTGAAATTCTTTGTTAATGTAAAACTTTATGTAAATATGACAAATTTTCCCATTAAGTTAGCACCTTGATGATTAAGCATATTTCGCTAATTCTAGCTAATAAAAATAGTTAAGAGCCACAAAGGTTCTAAAACATATACATTTGAATATACAATATATATTTGTTTTCTGGCAAAATATATTGTTATACAACTTTGTTAAGAACACAAGTTAATCCAATTTATATTTACTTAAATACTTTTACACTTTGACACCACCGTAAGGTTGCATAGTCCTACCCAACCACTCGTTGGACGAAGGGATACCATAGTCAAGGTATGCCGTGCCACAAGCAATCATGCTTGTTAAACAAGAAAACAGAAAAACCTCACATTTTTCTGTTTAATCGTTTCCTTTCTCTCACCGTCAAGAAAGGCTACACACTCTTTCTTTACATCAACTCTCCCATATGTATATATTAAAACACCTTCTCTCTTCACAATGACTAGTCTTTTGAAGTCAAGAGCAAGAATGGATTTTGGCTATTGCCTTATTAGATCTATTCATTAAGAGTATACATATCACACACACAAGATCTTATAATATGCACTTTCATTTCTAACATGAATATAAGAGAACAAAGCATGGAGACTCTCTTTCTCTTGCTGGAACTTCTTGTGGAGACCCCTTCTCTCTTATTCTAACTACTTCTTAACTACCCTTTCTCTCGCCATGTCATCCTTTTCCTTTTTGAGACTTCCTTTTCCTTTTCCTTACTTTCCTTTTCCTTTTTCACAAACTTTCCTTCCATGCTTATTACAAACCTTCTTACCTTTATTCTCTTCACAATAGGATGTCCTATGCTCCTAATATTTTACCTTTAACAATGTTGGTCCTGCGAAGGGCCCCGAGGGACAACTAGGAGGAGCCCATCCTCATCACCAACCCTCAATAGTAGGGCATGTGTCACCGGAAAATGTAAACCCCTAGTTTTTGTCATTTTTAAGGTAAAAAACATCTTTAAAAAACAAACCTTTATTTTTGTAAAAAACAATTAACATACTAGAGGTCGAACATTAGTTTGTTTTTTAACATTGTAGTTATTATAGTTAATATACCTTGTAATAGTGTTTTGTTTTTACCCTTGTTTTTACCTTTATTTATACAGTAATAATTTTTTTTGTTTTCTATATAATTTATTTTATTTAAATTTAAGTTTGTTTATTGATTTTAATTGTACTTAATAAAAACTCTTTAAATTTCATTAATTAAATTAAAAACAATAAACATTAAATCTCTTTATTTTTCACTTGTCTCTTTCTTCTAAACTTTTTCACTTATCTTTCTAATCCTTGCAATTCTAATCCTTGCAATAACTATATGAGTATGTATATATTATATGTAATATTTTATATAATATTATATATAATATATATAGCAAGGAACAATAATCCCTGTAATAACTATATGAGAATGTATTCTATTATTAAGGAAACTAGGAGTACACATGAAAACATGAATAAACCTGGGTTTTGTCTTCGGCATTAGTTTGTACACATCTTGCATATGACAACCATCGTGCTCTCAAGGTGTATCCATGTACAGCAAAACGTGCGAGCAGTAATGTATCTCACACAGCAGAATATAAATAAGTTTTGTATTATCTGTGAAGACACAGAACATGAAATAAGAACAAAAAGACATATATGCTATTAAATAAGCTTAGATTTTTTATACAGTAGATGACATGTAACATATGCATAGTTAAATGGTCATAGCACACAAGCACATACACATTTTCTAATATGCACCCATATTGCGTAAGTTCATGTATATATGGATGTATATATGTTGACATGTATTCTATATGTATGCATATATATTAAACGCGTACATAGACTCTGATGTAAGACAACATCCACGTGCTTAACGATTTAAGTGGGTATGCAATTATAGTATACAACAATTATCCCTGTACACGACTAATCATTAAGTATATATATATAACACTTCTTGCGTTAAGTAAAAACCAACTTTGTAATTAACAGTTGATAATATGTAATAAACAGATATAACTAGAGATGTATAATATTCAAATGAGTAATAAACTACTATTTAATTTTTATAAACTTTCTAGAAATATTTTAATATTTATTGGTAGCATTAGATAAGAGTTAATTGTTTATCAATTTACGTTTCAGAAGATTGTGTCAATATATAATATTTCACTTTATGTAGTATTCACTCTCCCTCCCTTCTCTCTCTCTCTCCCAGATTTTCGATAAAGGTATGTGAAATTATATACAAAATTAGATTACTATCGCATTGATTTAAATCATTTTCACCATTTTTATGTAAAATTAACGCACAGATCACACATACATGTGTGCTACTTTGAATTACATAGAAATACATACATATGTGTGGATGTGCATATATTTATAAAGACAGATGTAGATGTATATTGGTATATCAATGATGTACGATTGACTCTCTCTCTATATATATGTGTGTGTGTGTTGTGTGTTGTGTGTGTGTGTGTGTGTGTGTAAACGCATTTTGTATGCTTCTATTGTGTAGTATTAATTAAATGTTACTTTGTTGTAGCTGACATATGGGGAGCACTCGGGTGACAGTATACCTCCAGAAATGGCACAAGAGATGGCAAGAGAGGGAGCATTAGCAAACCTGCCTTGCAGGATCTGGACGAGAAAGATCTGGCATAAACCAAAGATACCAATGGTACGTCTCTCTCTCTCCTTCTCTCTCTCCCCTCTCTCTCCCTCTCTTCTCCCTCTCCCCCTCTCTCTCTCTCTCTCTCCTCTCTCTTCTCTCTCTCTCCTCCCTTCTCTCTTCTCTCAGATTGACACAGCCAGATACCTGAAATCCTGGACAGAGGCGGTCTCAATCAGTTCATCCGCATCCGAGACGCTGCCGTATTTGCTGCGCACGGACCATGAATCTGCAGCAAGTCTCGAAAGAACCTGCACTAGGGATAGAATGCAGACATGTCACCCAGCCTAGGGAGGATACCAGGATGGAACTAGGAACCGAATCATTAACTACCCTCACAACCATGGAGCAGGATCAACACAGATGTACCATGGCCAAACCGGAGTGCCGCCAGAGCTAGGCTGACCCAAGCCTAGTATGAGACCTAGCCACCAATAACGGTCCCTCACCAATCCAGGCCTCGGCCAGGAATACCAGTAGCCCCATCTGATTGGGATCATCTATGTAAGAAGAGGGAGAGGACATCTGTTGGGGATGCCCCCTAACAAGGGTAATGCGCGAGGTTCTCAACACAGCGCACATAGGACTGAATGTTGGACACCTCATAAGGGAGAAGATAAACAAGAAGGCCCTACAAATAGGACTAGGGCATGCCATGATCCTACAACACGCCATCAAGGCGGCAAGGAGCGGCAGCAAGCAGACAAGCACCAAGACAGGCAACCAACGGGAATTGCATTGCCGTGCGTCCATCCAAAGGAAGCCTCGACCAAGGTGCCTCGAGACGAAGCAACGACTACAACAAGGAGCCCGCAAGGGAGTACACAGTCGGTAGGAAGGCCCCCAACCGCAAGTATGGCCAACTCATAGGGTCACATGGTCCATGAGGGTGGACCGCACATGTGAGGCATGTACCATGAAGGTAATGATGGTCAGTCAATGCCATCATTGCAAATCAAGGCACAGGGATAATTGTGCCAATCACCCCATATGACATCATGGACCGCCATGTCGACTACGCCCTTGGAAGGAGATGTATAATGTGACACTCTCAGTCACCATGATGACGGAATGGATTGAACACAACATGCCAAATATTATCCAAGAGATTTGTGTGTCCTATGGAGGTCAAGTAAAGACAATAGAACTTATCGCACCCAGATACTCTAGATTCAAGGAGATGATCGAGTGCCCCGACGTCTAGGAAGTCAGAAGGCAAATGCACCTGCTCGAGTTCTTCAACCTCCCTTGGGAGAAGTGGAGAACCAGGGTTTGTCGACATAGCTAGACAATTTATCTAATTTGCACAGCTGGTACTCAACCAAACCAAACCACTTGGTTCGATTGAGTACCAGTTGTGCAACTAGATAAACAGGGATCCAGTTTTACTTAGGGGTAGCACATCTTTCTACATAGAGTTCGACGAGTTGGCAGCAGTATTTTGATTATTAGAGGATGGCCTCATAGTAGTAGAGTTATTGGAGGCCAAGCCGCAAAGGTCGACAAGGCATTATGACCCAAGGGGGGCATACAAGGAAAGAGGCAGTCGAGTTCATAGCACTTGTAGCCTTCATGTTCACTGGAAGAATGGAGAGGCAAATTGCCATGTGACTGGTGAACGGCTTTGTAGAGCATGGGAAGGAGTCATGGTGAAGTGAGAAGACTGCCTAGGAATTACATTGTCCTAGCACTAACTCATGGGATCTACAAAATCCAAACTAGGTCCGAGCAGAGACTTTCCACGGTTGGCCATATTAATATCATGACTGCTAGCCTAATTGGCTGAGCTATAACTCCAATACCGAGGTTGGAACAAGTCAAGCCAATCAAGGAGAACAGCTAAAATCCCTAGAGTCATTGGGAAGCAAGCAAGAGACAACATCTCTCTTGAGCAGGAACAACCCAGGTGCCGGAAACCCCACAAAAGGGGCGAAGACCCCAGATGGCAGAACCCATACGGGCGCCCCCTAGCAGTAGGACCCCATTACCACTAGCCAACACAACCAGAAGACTAGGAGGAACGAGGAGTGATTCTGAGGAGGAGTTTGAAGATACCTATTAGCATTTCCATGTTGACGGGCAAGGGCCTCATTGGCTCCCCTCAAACTCGCAGAGGCCTTTGACCAACTGAGGGAAGCAATGGTGATGTATAACAACCTCGACCTCACAGGCTTGGCTAAGGAACATGATATCATAGTAGCTAAGCTTACAGATGGTGGTAGGCCACACAAAAGGATGCCAAGAAAAAGAAATCTAGGGAACTACTCCTCCAAGAAACCCAACTGTATGAGATTGCTGAGAGGGGGAGGAAGGACGTAGTAAAGGCTTGGAGCACACTAGTAACGGGCCTCAATAGGTTACAGGGTAGGTACGATAACCTCCAAAGACTCCATGACCACCTCAGGCACAGCAAATGCACGAGCTTGTGACCAGGATCAAACAAAGGGAGAGGGAGCTCAAGGAAGCCCAAGCAAAGTTGGCAGCTATCAGGGAGGAACTTCACCATCACATCACCCAACTCGCAAAAGCCAAGACCGCACTCGCAACCGCCCAAGAGAAACCCATACCAAGGGGACCATGAGCAATCATCACATTTCAACCAAACGCGTAGTCTGGCTAAAGCCCAGTAGGACCCACCATCACAGAGTTAGAGAAGCATGCCTAGTAACATGCCCAATTGCTCGCAGCAAGGGAATAGGAGTTATAGCAACTCGCATGAGCAAATCCGAGAGCTAGAGGCCCAGTTGGAATGAACCCAGGAGCAGCGAGAGACATTGTTCAAGGCGAAGCTATGGGGGCTACCAAGCTACGGGATGCAACGATCGTCTCCTTGAAGCTGAAGCTAGTCGCAGTAGAGAACAAAGCCGCCATATACTGCAAGCACTATGGGGTGGCCTAGGACGACGGAGTGCATGACCCAAGACATGCCAACAAGTAAGTCTAGGCATCTAGTTGATAGTGGTTTGACCATTGTCAAACTGCCAACTACGAGAATGAGTGATAAGGACGAACGGCCAAACGGAGAGGGTACAACGGTACTGACCGATAGTGACAGCTGTCAGGTGGCACTAAAGTGGCTAGATCTAATCATTCGGATCAACTACCAAGGTACTCATGACAACACATGTGAGAGAGGCGCATTAAGGCTATAGGACAAGACTCAGCCATAGGTAGTAGACCAATAGGGAAGTGCCACCGAGGCCCATGACCTAGCACTAGTCGACCCACTATTTAAGGAGGAAGGCAAGCAGTGGGTCAGGGTCCTTCTAGTCCGACTTCGTCATTTGTATCTTGCTCTAACCTTCTCTGGGGAAGGGGCCATCTTATATCTCGAAAGACAATATATAAATCTCTTTTGTCTACCATGGCCACCTCCCTAGATCCCCTCCTCCCTCTCCTTGTTCGGCTTTTCCAGCAGAGGAGCATCACTGCTCTCCAATCCACTGGCACATGGACCCTCATGGCGTCCTAGTAGAGGCCACCACCACACCTTCTTGTATATCCCAAGGTAAAGGTTGGACCCCCAGGATTGGGCATTGGCAACATCATTCTGGCGACCATCGAAACTACTTAAGTCACCCCACATCTAGCCTGCAAAGTCCTTGACGACCAAGAATCAAACTTAGGGATAAATTTACCAAGTTAAGAATAATGGCGTCCAACTTAGGGATAAACTCACAAGGCTAATAATAACAACTGGTGTCATAGTTCTAACCTGGTGGGTTGACTACAGGTAACTAGGTAAAGATTATGGGATATGTGGAATATGTGAGCAAAAGACCCAAGCACTTGGGTCATCACGACCAGGGTCCTCTCATAAACACCAATTGGCCCTTTGCCTAGTTGGCATAAGGGGAGAGGGAAAGGTTATAACAACTGGGTTAAAGGATTCAATTTAGAGATAAAATCATTAGGTTAAGGATAATAATTGAATTAAGGGTGCATCTTAGAGATAAACTCATTAGGTTAAGAATAATAATTATGTTAAGTGTCCAAATTAGGGATAAAGTCACCAAATTAAGGATAACAAAGGTTGAGGGTCAAAGTTAGAGATGAACTCATCAGATTAAAGATAACAATTGGGTTAAGCCTCATTAAATAGTTAAGCCCATGCATAAGCTTAAGAAGGATAACAATTGAGTTAAAAGTTAAGAATAACCAAAAAGTTTATATTGTGTGTGTTTGTGTGTCATGGATGCCCCATTTGAACATTGATATCCTACCAATTCGATAATTATCCTAAACTCATCATTCGACACATATCCTACCCCATCCAACAGTTAAAATTAAAATTAAGAATAACAATTTGATTAATGGTTTAATAGTTCAGATTAAGGATAATAATTGAATTAAGTGTTACTAAATGGTAATCCCAAGCATGAGCTCAAGGATCAACTCATCATGTAGGGACAACAATTGGGTTAATCATCTAACCTAAGAATAAACTCACCAACAAACTAAGCATAACAACTGGATAAATAGTAAATATTATTAAATAGTAAAGCCCACTGACCAATGGTGGGCTGTGTACATAGGTTTGGTATTATGTCATTTATTTAACAAATGAAATATGTATAATGCACGGGATCGAAAGATATTTAGGGAACAATTTTTTCTTATGAATGCACATTTATTTACTAGATACAGTGCAATATGTATAAACATACCCATGATACAACTAGGGTTAAGAGTGGCAAGTGTTTCACATCATGCCAAGGTCAAAGTTTCTCATTGTTCCCCATCCTCAAATTACTATTAAAAACTAGACAAAATTCACACAAAACCTTTCCCTCTCTATCTACCTACATGTTTAAAGCAACAAGTAAATAACTCAAGGTATATTATATATCATCTTATGCCTACTAGGTTATTGAACAATGCCCTCGACGTGTCTTTATCCATTGTGTGCATAGAGAGAGAGTCGAAGAAATCACATATGATTTGATAATTATTCTTGCATATGGCACATACAAGAACATATGATTGTGTAATGTTTGTGTGATTTTATTTAGATTTTACCTAAAATTTTAAAACATATATAAGTATATAAATGCATGTAGTTAGTTTGCTTTGTCTTTGATGCATGTGTGTGCAAATATATGCATAATATCTATAAAATTTTGGTAAAATTACTGTAAAATTAAAAAATATTACTATCATATAGAGGTTACATGTCATACTATCTAAACTGCACATAAGTGTGTGTATATCTATTTAGAGTTGTACAATTTAAAAATTATTAGATGAATTAAATATTATTATAGAAAAGTTTATATGTTAGAATATCTAAATTGCATGGAGTGTGTGTGTGTGTGGAATATATATTAAGGATCTTCATTACATACACAAAGATTATATATCTCACATTGCAAGTTAACTTAATTTTTATGTATGCACTAAATTTAAGTACGATACTTTAATAAAAATTTGATGATAATAGTAATATGGCCACACCAAAACTTTATAAAATTTAGATATTATTATGATAATAATATTTAAATTCTACATTGTGATTGTGCATGCATGTGTCACATAAATAAAATCACATTAATATACATGGCATATAGACAAGTAATACTTATATAGTTAAATATCAATCAGTATGGGACATTATTGGAAAACAAAAAAATAGATTTAACTCATTAGATGTTACATATGACCCAACCATCGTTTTAGAATATAGTTCCATAAACCTCGTAATAGTTTATTAAAATCCAATTGATAAAAATATTTTTATATGATTATGTTCAACCTTGTTACTTAATTCACATGATTCCCTAACAGCATTGTTTTAGTAGAGTTATCCACTAAAGGTCATTCACTAAAATTAAAAATACTTGGACCACATGATGCATGTATGTCTTCATTATGTGTATATGCAAATGAGTGTATTTGTATGTGTAGATGTACCTCAACAAAGTATCATGTCAAAACTGTGTATATCACATATGTGTCACATTCACAAGCTCACAAGCTCAAAGTTTCTTATACTAGTTGATGTTTCCTACAAATATTACATTATATATGTCTTACATTACTCAAAATTTGTACATGACCTAGTGGTCAGTATAATATATCGTACATTAATTTTGTTATTAACACTGCCCTTGAGGTGTTTCTATACCTTTTGCTGTGTGCCTACATGTGTATGTGAGAGAGAGAGAGAGTAAACTAAAGTCACATAATATTATGCTTGATGGTTTGTTTACAAGAACATGTAATTGTGTAATGTTTATGACTGCGAATTGTATTTTGAATATTAACAACCTTTTACACAACATTACTATATATCCTGCATAATCAAGCATTTAACAACGACACAAACTTTTTTATTCTTTTTTTAGCCACTACATGTCCATCTTGCACGTAAGAAAGGAGAAATGTGAGTTACATTTGGGTGTGGGCACCATGGCACACATAACACATCCATTGATGTTATCCTATAACTTAATCACATGGTTTTGTAGTGAAGCTTGGGGCAAATACATAATTGCACACAAAACGAGGACGAGGGAAGCACTCCCAAAAGCTTTTTTGAGGTGGTATGCAACAGGACGAGCTGTCAAGGAGCGAATAGGGCTCAAGACAAGCACATCACCTTGGAGGCTTACTTCCCAATTCAAAACACCCTTGCCACCTTCTTCACCATACAACTCATAGAACCTCTCATGCCCTATTATGCTCCTTCAATGCCCAAATCCTTAGCCCATAGGCTGTTAATTACCATTCCTTTTGTAAATGACCTTAGCTAACATAAATGTGCCCTTGTAATAGAAACTACCAATGGTCATTACGTTGCATTTCTCCTCTTGTTCCATCTCGTATGTGAGGTGATCGTTAAAAATTACATGGCTCCAAGTTTTGTGTTCCATATCATAGGTTACCAGCCTCTCCTGCCGTTGGTGGTACCGCACCATTGTCATTGAACCCTGAATCCCCACAACACCGCTGTCTTTAGGCATTTGTGTCACGACCAAGAATGAGAAGCAGAGCTATACTCAATTGCTTCATAGTGACTATCGTGACATATAAAAGCGACAACATTGTATGGCCCTATTTCCATGTCTCCCCTGAGAAAGCAGTCTCTAGATTGCCAACTTGCTCTCAATGGGGTGGGGGACAATATTTTCCAATGTCCTGTCAAGGGATTCCCCACCGCAAGTGTTGTATTGTCGATTATGCCCACAACCAGACCCTGAAAGGTCCTTGCAGTGTTGAACCTTTTGTACGAGACCCTACTTTTGCACCACTTCCATGTTCGGGGCGGACCTGCAAGAGGCTTGAAAGTATGTATGTTCTTGCACTTGCTAAAAGGGTACCACACCATTTGTTCGTTTGTCTTCACATGGGTTAGGACAGCCCACACGTCTTTGTCATCCAAGTTCCTGTTCCACAAGCTTGTAAAGCCAAGGGATGAGGCAACATCATGCCACTCTCGACAAACACGTCGTGCACTATACAACCATTGTGCATTGAGACAAGAGAGAATTAGATTTCTCCATTTACACCGTACGATTCTACTAGATCAACCTAAAAAGGACAAAGAATATATATTGTATACCCATATACAAAATATCTACATGTACAAACAAAGAAGTAAGACTATGTGGACAACCACAACCCAATTCAAGAAAACAAGTATATATATTGTATACGCATATATAAAATATCTACATGTACATAACAAGCATGAAGAAAAACAACTATGTGCATAGCTACAACAATTTAATTCATTTGATATGGTACTTGCCTGTAGAATTTCTTCTCTAATCAAAATTAGGGATTTTTAATGTACCTAGGGTTCATGTCCTTTATATACCCTTTGAGGTTTAGCCGGTGTGCACATGGACTCACGTGCGTGAGTGAGCGTGCATGCGTGCCAAAGTGTGCACATATATATCTTATATATAATAAGTTTATTCAATGTGTTTGTGCATCTTTTATTAACGGCCATCTTGAATCCTATCCAATAGTTATGCTAAATTGTATAAGACGGTATCCTAGATCTGATGGTTATCCTAAATTCTACGTGACAGTTATTTTAAATTTAATGATTTTTGTTAAACTCAATCTTATCATTATCCTAAATTCTAAACAATGGTTATTATAAATTAATCTTAAACTCAATCTAACGGTTATCCTAATCTCACGAGGTTAATATGGGTTAAGGGTCTAGCTCATCAGGTTATTAGGGTTATCATATAGTTTACATAATTGATAATGTAATTATTAATTTTTAATTTTTTCTTCTAAGTTTTGCTTCTTGTCATTTTAGGAAATCCATAAAATAGGGAGGGTTATTTTGTGTGCTACATGTTGATGTGGCAGTCCGTACATTTCATACAAGTTTCCATACCATTTGTTAAAATCCCATCTTCGACACTAAGTACATATTCATGAGTAAGTGAAAGAAACCTGAGAGTGGTTCACCATCAACAATCTGCAAGGCCATAAGTCAAACTAATTTTGTATCTACAATTAGCGTTCTTTTTGAGCCTTTAATTAATCATGCGAGCCGATTAAAAAGCTACATGTCGTTATAAAATACAAATTTTTAATACAATTAACACTAATTTATGAGTTAACAATGGAAGATTCTCAAGTGAGAATCTAACATACTATATACATGTATGCAAATTTGTTAAAAAATGCATCTTAATCCAACGATTTTGAGCAATTGGATTTAAATAATCCACTAGTGTGGTAATTCAAGGCCTAAACCTATGTTCTATTAACTATATAGAACATATTCGTTAGTGTGGTAATTCAATCTCCTATGTTCTACACATCTATATTACGATGTTCTATATAGTTCATAGATGTAATGGGTACGGGGACAACTCATTTTTAATTAAACAAACATGACATAACAATCATCATTAATTCATAAATAATAGTTGAGCAACCAACATATTTATGATTCATAATTGAGAGATAAAAATATGCACTCTTCATGCTCATTTAATTCATGAATAATAATTAAGAAACCAAAATATGCATTCTTCGTTGCAATTGTAGGATTCCTTTTACATAAAAGGGAAAAAAATGTATTTTTCACTTGGTTACTTCAGTTAGCAAGAATTAAAATCAAAATTACCCTTGACTAGGATGGAAAACAGTGCCAAGGACCTCCATGGACCCAATGTGAATCAAACTCGCAGCCTCGGATTGAACTTGAGAGAGAGCAAGGTTAAATAACAAGGTCAATCTATGCAGATGTTGTAACAAAGTTCGTTAAATGGTACCTTTTTACATATAATACTAGGTATATACTAGTATATACTTATAAAGAATTTTGGAGGTTTGGGAAAGAACATTGGACTGTTCCATAGAAGAGTCAAAGCACTTGAAGAATTTGTCAAAATATCAAACAAGTTTATTAAAGGCTACATATACATGTATATCAATATATACACACACATACATATCAATACACATTTGCTTGTATGCATAGCAAAAGGGATCATCTGTGTTTACGATTGTAACTATCCTGTTTATATATGCATAGTTTATGAGCACCGTAAAGCTGAGTATTTCAAACTTCTTGGTTCTCATATGCAAACTATGCAAGAGATGCAAACACGAGGAGATCGACATCAAGCTATTGTTTTAGCATGGGCAAAGCGACAACATATTACAGCCTTGAGTAGTATTAAAGCCGAGTACATTGAGATGACTTTAGTAGCTTAGGAGGCTATATGGATGAAGCAGTATTTATCAAACTTGCAACCAAATCAAAAGAACATCTTCCTTACAATAATCAAAGCACAATTGCCATGACAAGGAGTGCAATATCATAAATATCTGTTATGCAAAAATTTACCATCCTATAGTGCCACCACAAAATATAGATTTTACAATGTAATTAGTTATAAGCATAGTTATAATGCGCACTTGTTTATGGTATGTACCAACATAGTCTCTCTCACACACACATGTATGCACGCATGCATACTAGTTCTGCAAATGCTTGATTCAACTTTCCAAAGTGTGGAGCAATCTTCTTTAATACTCTTGTCATCCACCAATAGAACAGCATCTGGATCAAGGTACATAAAACAAACTCGTTAGGTGTGTGTGTTATATACTCTTCAATATCCTTTTTCTTTTGGACTAGATCCATCTTGGTGACATGGGAAACCTCTAACTCTACCATGGCTGACCAAAACAATAGGCATATATTTGGAAACAAACTATATAGCAAAAGTAATTAAATAATGCATATATACACATATAGCCAAGAGTCGAGTAGGTAAATTACACAAACATTAAAATCACAGCGTTTAAATTGTTCAACAACCTTCTTGAATACGGGACAATGGGTGTAGCCTGTACATGAGGAACAAAATAGAACTTCATCAGCAAATAAAACTTTTTCTTGAGGAACTTGTATAATCTAAAATTAACTTAATAATAAACCTGCATAATTTACTATCAGACAGCCAACGATATTGAATTAAATGTACCAATATTCTAGTGAATAATAATTCTATAAACCCGTTAAAAAACATTTCATAAGGGTTAAAACATAACATCTTCTCTTCATTCTTCTTATACTTTCAGTGCAAAATTGGCAGTTTAAATGCCAAGGTTGCACTTGAAAAGATTAGAAAAAGTTAATTAGCTGTGATTCTGTAACTACAACTGGCTATGGCATGATAGCCTACATGTTGGGAAACAGTGTCACATGAAGATCTGACACTAGGCTGAATAGCAGATGAAAAAAGCACTACTTTAGTGCTTCTTTAGTTGTCAATTATCATTAATACCATTTTTTCCAATCTGATCTAGTATACCACCTTCGTTACTTCTTAGCATTTCAAGCTTCACTCTGAAATCAACATCCTTGACACTTGCTGCTAATGTCCTTAACACTTGCACATATGCTTACTGCCACTGCAGATGCTAATTGGTCGTCGGGGACTCCACATGCCAGATGTGAGGTGACTCAAGTAGCCTCAGTGGTCAGCAAGATGTTATTGCCAACACCCAATTCCGAGGGTCTGAGTCGAGGGCCCAGCCTTTACCTCAGGGTAAAATGGAGGTGTTGTGGTGGCCTCTACCCGGACACTGCGAGGGTCCATGTATAGGTAAGTTGGAGCTTGTGTTTGGTGGTGCTGTGGCCGACATGATGAGGAAGCCGGTCGAGGAGAGGGAGAAGGGATATCTAGAAAAGAGGCAACAGTACATAAAAGAGATTGTTATATATATTGCCTACCTTGATACAAGATGGCCCCTTCCCTAGAGAAGGTCGGAGCAAGATACAATGAAGAAGATGGATTAGAAGGACCCTGACCCACTACTTGCCTTTCTCCTTAAATAGTGGGTTGGCTGGTGCTACGTCATAGGCCTAGGTGGCACTTCCTTATAAGTTTGCTGCCCTGTGATGGAGTCTTGTCCTTTGGCCTTAATGCACCTCCCTCATGCGTGTTGTCTTGAGTACCTTGGTAGTTGATCCGAACGATCAATCTAGCACCGCCTAATAGCCATTGCTGTCAACTAGTACCCACTATGACATGCCTGCAGGTGTACCTGAGGTGGTCATGGAGTCTTTGGAGGCTATCGTACCTACCATGTAACCTATTGAGGTCCATTACTAGTGCGCTCTAGGCCTTTGCTATGTCCATCCTCCCCCTCTCTACGATCTCAGCTCCCTGGAGGAACAGTTCCCTGTATTTCTTGGCTTCCTTATGTGCAGACTACCGCTATTTTGTAAGCTTGGCTACTATGGTATCATGCTCCTTAGCCAAGCCCGTGAGGTCGAGGTCATTATACATCGCCACTACTTCTTTCAGTTGGTTGAAGGCCTCTGCAAGTTTGAGGGGAGCCGATGATGCTCACCTCCTCTCGACATGGAAATGCTGGTAGGTATTTCAAACTCTTCCTCAGAATCACTCCCCATCTCCTCTTGGTCATCTGGTTGTGCTAGTCTTGTAGGTTGTTTGGCCATTTTTGTGTCAAATCCAGCGGTAGTGGGGGTCCTACTGCTAAGGGGACTGCCCGTATGGGTTCTACCATCCCCGGGGTCTTTGCCCCTTTTTGCAAGGTTCTTGGTACCTAGGTTGTTCCTACTTAAAGAGAGGTGTTGTCTCTTGTTCGCTTCCTCGATGACTTTGGGGTTCTGGTTGTTCCCATTGGTTGGCCTGACTTGTTCTGGCTTGCTCTCCTTCCCCTGTGTCTCCTATTGTACTGTCCCAGAGCTGTGTTGGTATTGGAGTTGTAGCTCGGCCGATTAGGCTGGCGGTCATGACACCAATATGGTCGACTGTGGAGAGTCTTCACTCGCATCCAGATTTTGTAGATCCTGTGGGTTAGTGCCAGGACCATGTAATGCCTAAGGCAGTCTACCTAGTTCACCGTGACTCCTTCCCAGGCTTTGGAGAGGCCATTTGCTAGTCGCATGGCAATCTGCCTCTTTGTTCTTTCGGTGAACATGAAGGTTACAAGTGCCATGAACTCAGCCACATGTAGTGTCAACATCTCTCAGTACTCAAACTATTCATGCAACAAGTTTGAGATTGAAAGAATGTACCCTATGTATCCATATGTATCACGCGTTTGTTCATATGTTATTCATGAATCCTATATTGAAATTAACACACTTTTCTTTAAGGCAACTCTTGGGGGTTCTTTAAATTCTCTTGAGTAACTAAGTTAAGACTATTAAAGCTTTGTGTTTATCAAAATTATTAAAAGACAATTTGATTAACCCCATCTTGGTTTATTAAGACCGGAATTGAAGACTACTATGATGTTTGCGTTTAAGGAATATTCCTCAGTGATTCTTTACAGCTTGTTTCTTTAGGCATAATATTTTTATAAGAATTTTATTTATTGAAAAGAAAGATGACTTTTTACCATCGGTTAGTTATGAAGTACAGTAAACTCAACAATATGGCTGAATAATTATATGCAACTAATAATTAAACAAGTTAGTAATAATCATTATTATATATACTCATGAAATTTATAGTCTTTATATATAATATTTATTCCTAAAATTTCATAATAAAATATTTATAGGAAAATGGAATGAATTAAATTAAAAATATATAGATATTTAATTTTTTGCAAACTAAAAAAAACATCAACTGTTAGTATAATTTCTTGAGTGTTTGAAATATATATATCCAATTGGTTTTATTTTACATTTAATATTATGCGTAAAAATGTGTACTTATATATTTTCATTACTTATAAATTTGAAATAAGTTTACTATATTTTAATAATCAAAATACTTAATTTCATACTATGATATGAAATGTAACACCAAACGTAACATAAAGAGCAAGGATGTACATCATATAGACACCTCAAATTTCATTTCTAAATTAATTAAATATTTTCATGCTCTTGATTAAATTGGTGAAAAAATAAATAATTATTAGGTCAACAAACCCTAACCTAAATTAAATTAATTTTTTAAAAATAAAAAATAAAATTAGGGTTTTGAAATGTTACATTGTTTTGCACATGGACGTTAGGTTTTTAAGATATGGTTACTCCGAAAAGAAAATCAGATCGGCCTTGAAAAAATAATAATTTAAATAACATGTTAATAAGTAAAAATGTACATGGAAATTTTCTAAATCAAAAATCAAAAATTAAAAAATTAAATTTTAGTGTTTTACCATTAACATTCTTAATGAAGATATATATGTAGCATTACCATACAGGTTTATTAGAAAGTAATGCATTGAAATATGAAGTTAATGAAGCTGAACCGTCGAATATAGGTTAAACATCAAATAATTAAAAACATTTATGTTTGGTTTTATAATTTTTTAAAACAAGTTGAACTAATCTGTAATTTTTTTTTCTAGTTTTATCGGTTAGACGATAAGTTATTAATTTTTAAAGTTTAAAGAAGCCAAATATATACTAAATATAAACTGTATTACAACTGTCACATATATATTAGAATATGCCAACTCATCAAAGTTAATGTGCATCAGCCCTAATTTGTTGCGCCCTGGCTCAAACAGAGTTTTAGGGTTCTTCCGAGCCACAAGTTTTCTTCTGCTTTGGCTACGTAGATCGAGGTAAGCATGGATTGCGATCGATCGGAAATCAAAATGCAGCCCATTAATTCCACGAATCTCCACTTAATATAGTCGTGAATCTCCTTAACAACATGTCTAATCCCCTTATTGGAGCACTGTCATATGTAAGTTATGTAATACATGTGCATACACATTTATATACATTAATTGGTTTTAAATAGATATAAAGATGCATTTTGTCTTTATATGTGTGCGGCGATCTACCGATTGTTACTCTCTATATGTGTGTGCGCGTGTGTGTTTAAATGCATATACACTGTCTAACATTCTAGATGTATATGGATATAATTATGACAATATCGCGTGCACCCACATATAAAATCAGTGATATACCGTACTACTTCTAAAAGGAATTAAATAGATCGCATAAATGTGTGTAACCTGTGTAAACCAGACATGTGTATCCGTGGTTGTGTGTGAATATACCCTATGTGTATGAACTAAGACAGCATCCATAATCAAGTATTTCTTTGTATATAAACAGCATGCGTATAGAGTAATATTATCACATTCTTCGTCATATAGTTTTTTTAATCCCCTTATATGTAAGTCCTTGTGTCTGTATGTCAACTATGTATAGACATATAAGCTGATATAATCATACCAATTTGATTTCTACATAAGCTGTGTGTCAAAATACTCTATATGTACAAGCACATGTATATAGAAATTTATTTTGTCTTTTGTGTGTGTATATATACACACACGAATGTGGACATAGTTATACATATATACTTGTATATGATAATGCGTTTCTTATTTCATACACATAGACAGTGGCAATTGGACACACACACACACACGTGTGTGTGTGTGTGTGTGTGTGTGTGTGTCTGATTTACATAGGCAATACAGTACAATAATATATACGCTTGTGCCTAGTTAATATATATAGACAGTAAGCAGGAAAGACACACAGATGTGTTTGTGTGTGTGTGTGTATGGGTAGGTAGGTGGGTGTATTTATTTATCTATTTATTTGTGACAGGATTTATCATGGGAAAGAGTACGTCGGTCCTCGATGCTTGGAATATCCCCACGTAGAAATACACATTGGATTTGTGAGTTCAACAAAAGAAGGAAGATATGGAGGATCCATACTTCTGGGAAGGGGTGGTTATCGCTTTAGAAACAGTGAAGGCAAATTCGAATATGTTCCAAAGCAGCAAGAAAGGTAAAAATACATACATTTTCATTATAATTAAGCCATTAACTATGTAAGTTATACATTAATACAATATATACATTGTCCTTGTTTTGTCTGAAATATATTAATTACATATATATATATGTGTGTGTGTGTGTGTGTGTGTGTGTGTGTGTATTCCAGACAGATATTCTTTTTCTTATATATATATATTTATTAGTTTTTATGAGCAACCTACAACTTCAGAGAGTGGATTAGTCGGGATTCTACGGGCAGTATGGGGAAAGCGTATGCTACGACAATTTTGGAAAATTATGACATTTGCAGGTATGTGTGTTCGTACTATAGTAGTTAATATACAGTATTATATATTATTATATTATTATACGTACTAGATATCTGTATGTACAAATATAATTAATGTACTTAACATTATAGGCCCTGCTCTTGGAATATGGTTATTTAGTCCTCTTATGAGTCTGATTGATACTGCTGTCATTGGAAATAGTAGCACAATGGAGCTCGCCGCACTTGGTATGTATGGGTGTAATTATATATATGCATATGCTGTGTGTAAATATATGTATGTGTGTGTATATGCATTTATTTTATATATATAATTTCTGTAGCGTCTTTGTAAGTTATAAGTTACAAACTTATATATAATACTATTACGTCTTAGTTCAACGTCTAAGCTAACATATATATGATTTTATTAATATATATTTTTCTTTTAGGCAGGGCCAGGAACTGTTCTGTGTGACCATGTTTCTTACTTGTTCATGTTTCTCTCGGTTGCTACATCAAATTTAATTGCTACATCTCTAGCACACAAAGTGAGTGAGCACACACAGTACATATATATATATATATATATATATATATATATATATATATAAACGTAATCTCTATCCATACATACTCGTTTCACTACTTTGAGCTTTGAACTTATCTATATTCGTGTGTGTGTGTGACTACTATGACATATCATACGTATGTATTTGAATAATCATATAATAATGGTGTATATAACGCATATTTTTGTTGAATATATGTATTATTATGTAATGTAAAATCCTAAGGATTTAGTATTGGTTTAATTGTAGAATGAAGTTGAAGCTGCAGAACACCTCTCAAGGCTTTTGCTGATTTCACTCAGTCTGGGCATTTCGTTGCTTGTTTTCATGGAGATGTATGCAACACCTCTTCTGCGTGGTATGTAAAACTGTGTGTATGCGGGTCTGTGCAAGTAACTCCTTTTGATATCAGGTTTTCTCTCATCGCAAAATTTTTTCTTGGTTACTCCTGCTTCTACATATGTTAAGGTAATTGAACTCTTATACCGCAAGCGTTTGTGTGTGCGTGTGACGCACACACAAAGGGGGGGGAAAGGATAAATACAAGGTTCCAAGTTATCTTTGCTATATTATCTGTATAAGAATACTCATAGTCATTTAAGTTTATAGGTTTATATATAAGTAATTCTTATACGAATGATATATGTATATGTTTACCAGATCAGAGCTTTGTCCTGGCCAGCCATGCTTGTGGGAATGGTTGCCCAAAGTGCCATGTAAGTATCATTTTATATTATATAAATCAATATTAGTCAGGTACTAAGTTTTATGTATTTAACGATTGCTACATAAATCATATAACTATACCAAAGTATATATACTTCAGAGTTTAACTTCAAATTTTATACTGTGCTGTATATACGCTTAACTATATACACAATGTATATATTCCTATAAACTTGATATCTAAGTATGCTAAGCTTAAAATACATTAAACTGCAGCAACTTATAATAATTCATTATTCCAAGTGAACTGTTATGTTTTTAGTTAAATGATTTTTATTAAATTTATAGCTTGGGAATGCGAGATTCCTGGAGTCCTTTGAAGGTATTGGCAATTGCTGCAGGTTTAAATGCAGTTGGTGATATCCTACTCTGTACATTTCTTGGTTATGGCATAGCTGGTGCTGCGTGGGCTACAACATTTGCACAGGTGTGTGTGTGTGTGTGTGTGTGTCTTTATGTATATGCATGTGTGTCTGTGTCTATACACAGGCATCATAAGTTTATATGTATCTATATATGCAGATATACCTACGAGATTAATATATATGCATGTTATGTTTACACACACACACACACACACACACACACACCACACACACACATATATATATAATATATTATATATATATTGCTAATATGTTTTTTGTTAGTTTAGTATGTTGCAGTGCTTTTAATGCTAAAATCCCTCAAGGATAAAGGCTACAATGTGTTCCATGTACGTCTTCCATCACCAACGGATTTAAAACAATTACTAAAAATAATTGTCCCTGTTTTAGCAACAACCATATTCGAAGTGAGTATCTAGACATTCATATGTTTTTAATAATAATAAATAAATATTTTATATAAATCAAAATTATTTATATAATATGATTTTAAATCATGTTTTAATTTATAATTAATTATAGTATATAATCAATTAGTAATACACTTTGTAGGTGGTTTATTATACACTTTGTACATACCTTGCAAACTCTTTGGGACCGTTGACACTAGCAGCTCACCAGGTGAATAAAATTGATATTATTACACTTCTCTCTCTCTACTGTTAACTACGTATTATTCATTTCAAGGTCATGATTGGAATACAAAATTTGTGCTATGTATGGGGAGAGCCTCTAGCACAAACTGCACAAACATTCATGCCTGGACTCATAAGTGGATCTTCTCGTGATTTAAAACAAGTATGTGGTTCTTTTCTTTAATTATTAGTATTTTATTATATTTACTATTTTTTTATATGAATATTTATTTTTTTAGGCCCGTATGCTTCTTCAAAGCCTGTTAATAATTGGTGCTACAGTAGGACTTCTTGCGGGGTTTTCTGCCATTTCTATCCCATGGTTGGTTCCGCAAGTGTTTACAAGAGACTTATTAATTATTCAGGAGGTATTATCAATAACTATATGAAATTCATAATTATTTAAAATAATTATGTTAGTCTAATATAAATATAAATATATAAATATAGATATGTATGTGTATAGATATGTTTTATATATTGCCAGATGCGTAGGATAACTCTTCCAGTGCTTTGTACACTTGTCGTCACTCCGCCCATGCTTGCCTTGGAAGGCACTTTGCTGGTAACTTTGAAAGAATAAATGTATATATATTTGTGTGTGTGTGGGTGTGTCTCTCTCTCTCTCTACACACACACATCCTATTTAAAGCTTACATAGATATATATATAACCACCTAAATCTGTCATAGAATATATAAGAATATCTTTTATATCAATATTTTCTATGTCATACATGCGTATATATAAATTACAAAGAAGAGTACTCATTAGTGTTTAAATATGTTTCTTTTATTGTGTTAGGATATGTATAATTTTCATGTTGATGTTTAACACTATATTAAGTTTGAATGATTATAATGTTTGAATTGTTAGGCAGGACGTGACCTGAAGTTTCTGGGCCTTGCAATGGCGTTATGTTACTCCGGTGGAATTCTATTAACGCTTGTACGTCTCTCTCTCTCTCTCTCTCTCTCTCTCTCTCTCTCTCTCTCTCTCTATATATCTCTATATATATATATATATGCCACACACGTGTGCACTGATATGTTTATACAGGCATTTCATAGAGCTGGATTTGGGCTTCCAGGATTTTGGTGGACGTTTTTTTAATTGAATTGGTAAAAGCTTATTAATACTTTTCTAAATGCATAAAATTATCTAACTATTTTAGTCATACTTAATATTTAACTAATTATTACTCAACTAATTTAAAACTTAATTAACATTGTGTTTGTTTTTACGAGTATAGCTTCGCACTTCGGTTGCTTTTGTGCGATTAACGTCTTCCGAAAGCTTTCTTGCTGATGGAGTGGTAACCTAAAAATCTATATGTTTTTTGTTAATTAAATTTATTGAATTAAGTTTGAATTTAAATATTAATACATAATAATTAATTTTCTAATTAATCTTTTGCAGCTCAAGAGCCCAGCATAGTGCAAGAGTTGCTGTTTTTTCCATAGAGTTAAAGACAGGTAAACATTAATTAAATGTATTAACACATCATCTCTTATATTATATATACTGCGTGTGTATTTACTATGTCTACAGTTATGTATCTAACTTAATACAATTAATTAAATATTACGAGAGGAATTTGACGTCATCATTTAGAACCTTCAACTAGGTTAATATTTAAATGACCTATTTTACCCTTTTTTCTAGTAGTTTACCCTTAAATCAAAGTGGTTAGGTCGTAGGGTAGGACATCGATGGGTGTTGTAATCTTGCGCTTGTTTGGTCGCACATCATTGCGCAGTTCTGATGTCAACATCGTTTATATTTTATATAATACCGTACTTATTAAATTATTAAGTTGCATTATTAAACCATATTATATTAAGTTAATAGCTGGTTTGTTTCATTCCATTGACCAGTTGTTTTGTAGCAAGTTGAACCCACGTCTGTATCCTTGTCACCTAACGCACTTGACATCATGCCCATGATCTCACACACACACACACACATGCATATATACTCTGGTGTATATTGTACATATCCTGCTGCTTAATCACTACATATGGGGCCAAGCTGCTAGTTAGTTAACCAAGCGTGTCTTACATAGAAACAAGACACATCAAAAGGTTAAAGCGCATGTTTTCGACACATAAGAAGTTAATACACAAAATTACACGCATATGTGTCAAACATTCTGTTATGTGTGTTCCACAAACAAAACACCTACGTCCTTATAAAAATGATACATAAAAGGCTAAATGTTAAAACTGTTTATTATGTGGATAGCTAGTCTCCATCTATATATCTACTTGAATATCATACATTTTGTTACTATTCCACCTTTTAATTCCTTAGGTATTAACCTAAAGGGAAAAGGGGAAATTAGAGATCGGACGGCTAGAAAGTGTGATTGGATATGATCAAGATGCAATTCTGAAGATGATTTGTGTGGGTGCAAATAGGGCCAAAGGAATTCGTGCCACCCAATGCATCTGTCACCCTATTATGGCGGGCCAACCTCTGTAACGCAAAATTTTATATACATATATACTACCACGCCTTGTCTACATCTCCTATTCCACTATATACACGTACACTTTCCTATATATAACCGCATCATACGTAAAACATCAATAATTTTGCTTCATGAAACTAAAATATGCAGTCTACATATAGATACACTAAACATTTGATTCTTTAGATATATATATCTACATATATAGGCACCTTTGCTACGACCTAAGATTTGAATGATGTATGTAATCATATGTGACTCTTTGTATATGTCAGATTGTGTATAAAGACGTGGAACATTCGGGTTGTACACTATCAAATTCATTTTAATTAACATAATAAATAAATGCAGCTCCAACAACGACCACAATGTAGGTGAGTGGATGCCCTAAAATCGAACGTACGTCCTACATTGAGGAGCCAGGCCAGCAGAGCGCGAAATCTCAACAAGAAACCGTGGAATATACCGCTTGGTGACGTCAGTAACGTGGACGTCCCGCCCGCATGACGTGGGTTGTTACTATGTCAACCCCACACGCTTACTCTCAGGCATATTCCGTCGGAGAGAAAGCATTTAGTGCCTCCTTGCTGACGAACATTCCGTCGGCGGGAAACGGGGAATTTAGATCTTTCACCGCAGAATATACTCCGTCTCTCTAGCAGAGGGGAGAAGGAGAGCGTACATTGACATGGTCTCTGTGATGAGAGCCCCTTGTTCTTCATGTAGGCTCCTTGTCGAGGAAGCAAAGGGTGGTTGTGCGGACAATCATGGGTTTTGTAACAGCAATTCTTGTGTTGATCTAGTCCTGCAAGCGAAGAAATCACCAATATGTGAAACAGACAGGTGAATTTGGAGGGGACAATTCACAACGGGGAAAACCATACTCGAAAATGCCCAATGTTATATCCATATCTGCTCCTTCAGTGGATGAATTCATGGCTTCTCCAAAGAAGCAGCACAAGACGAGGAAGAAGATGAAGTATGTGTTCACCAGGATACAGAGCACCAGCACGTGGATGTTCCTGCTTGTGTGTTTCGGCGTAGCCACAATGATCAAGTCGACAGTGATTCACCAGGGGGAGACGTTCCTGAGGAGCCGGTGCGCGAGGGAAGAATCCGTGGTACAAATGGCATATCAGAGTCCCATAGTTCTTCCTGTTCGGGACGGGGACTACCAGAGCGAGGTAGAGAGGAGGTTCTGGAGCCAGCCTTTTGGATTGGGATACAGACCGTGTTTAGAATTCAGCAGTGAATATAGCCAAGCATCTACAGGGATTGTTCAGCAGAAGAGGAGGTTCTTAATTGTGGTTGTTAATGGTGGTCTTAATCAACAAAGGAATCAAATTATAGATGCTGTTTTGATCGCCAGGATTCTCGAGGCTTCTCTTGTAGTTCCCATTCTCCAGGTTAATCAGATTTGGGGTGATGACAGGTAAATCACGTTGTTAATTACATTGTTTAAGCTATAATTAAATATGCAGTGAGTTTTCGGACATATTTGATGTGGAGCATTTCAAGAGGATACTCAAGGATGATATAAAGATCGTTTCATCGCTGCCGTCCACGCATGTTCTAGCAAGGCCAGCACTGGAGAACAACACGCCTTTACATGTCACACCTCAGTGGATTCGAACTCGTTACAATCGCAAGGTTATTATTTTATTTTTTTTTTAATATTTAACATTTGTTTTTCTTTTTTAAAATATTCGATTTTAATCAGATGAGAAGAGATGGAGTCTTGATGTTGAGAGGCTTGGACTCAAGGTTAACAAATGACCTCCCGTCAGATCTTCAAAAATTAAGATGCAAGGTACATATACATATAGGAAAATTATGATCTAATTTTATATATTTTCAAACTGACCCTCTAAGTTTATATATTCTCAAACTGACCCTCTAAGTTTATATATTCTCAAATTAGCCTTGAGTAACTTAATATACACCCCCACACACATCCAACATTATATAATTTAGCTGTTCTAATTAATAAGAAATTTGACTCAAGGCCAATTTGATAATTATATAAAATTAATAAATCAGTTTAATAATTATATAAAATAAGATAAATGTTTATATATAACTACGCTCTCTCACACACATACGAACTGTTTCAGGATTAAATATAAGAGTATCAAATTATATGGGTTGTTTTCCTTGTCTGCAATCTCTCTTTAGCAGATTCCCCAGTAACTTTCTGAAATATTTATGATATTTTTATAGAAAAATGTTGCAAATCTTTCAAAAAAAGATAGTCAAACCGAAAAGTGTGGCATTATAATATTTGATAAATCTAGTCACAATTATGTAAAATGTTCTTTTACAGGTGGCATTTCATGCACTCAGATTTGCACCACATTTACAAGCACTGGGAGAAAGCTAGCAAAGAGAATGTGGAGACAAGGGCCATACGTGGCACTGCATCTGAGGCTGGAGAAGGACGTATGGGTGAGAACTGGTTGCCTTCCCGGTCTTAGTACTGAGCTCGATGATGATATCAAATTAGCGAGGATAACACGTCCACAGTTGCTTACCTCAAAATCTAACTTGACCTCAGAAGAGAGGAGAGAACACGGCCTCTGCCCTCTCAATGCTCATGAAGTTGCCAGGTAAAACTTGTGTTTAAGTATTATTAATTTCAAAAAGAATTTAAATGTATCTTGATTATCAATATTTAAATTAAATTTTATATGTTTAAGGACTTTAAAAGCACTAGGAGCGAATAAAAGAACAAGAATATTCTGGGCTGGTGGAGAACCGTATGGAGGACCAAAGACACTGGATCCCTTAAGAAAGGAATTCCCGCTCATATATGACAAGTTCTCAATATCAGAGCCATGGGAAATGGAACCTTACCGCGGTAAAGCCTCGAGTTTAGCAGCCCTTGACTACATAATCTCTCTTAACAGCGATGTGTTTATGCCTTCGCATGGAGGAAATATGGGTCATGCTCTCAGAGTACGCTCTACACACACACACACACACACATGTAGTATATATAAAATCTAATAAAGATTAAAATGCAGGGTCATAGAGCATATCTTGGACATAGAAAATATATAACGCCACAAAAGAGGGATTTAGTTAAGCTGTTTTCAAACACAAGTTTAACAAATGAAGAGGAGGAAGAGCAAATCAGAAGGATACACGTGGAAGCTGATGGAAGGCCACAGTTGAGAACCGAGAAGGCAACCAGGGATGTGTTAGGGTACCCTGTTCCTGAATGCATGTGCAAAGGGTCGTTTAAGTTCGGGTTTAAGAGGAGGAATTTATTACCTTCTTTCTAGGAAAAATTCATTCATTCTTTCTTTGAATATAATACTTAATTTTTTTTATTAATAAGAAGTTTAAATCTATAACTAAAATGTTTTATATTATATTATTATGCTATGTGATACTTTGCTGCTAAAGCTTTTAAAAATTCATTAAATTCAAATAAATAATCAAATTAAATCATAAGCTTTTTAACAACACAAAATTAGTAATTAATAATCGATAATTGTGAAAGTTTTAAAAAAGATTTGGTACTGCGACGAACCCAAATCAATTTGCTTAACTTTTTGATATTATATAATGTTCTATGTTTTAATATATTCTAGTCTTATATATAATAAACATATAATGTATAAGCTAGAAGCTAATGATTACAGAACATTTATATAAACTCTTTATATACAGTTTCGGATGATGTCAGATTACGTATGAGCACATACATTTAAGGATCATATGCACATGCACAATGTTATGTACAATGTGTGTGTGTATGTGTCTATATATATATATTATATATAATATATTGTGTGTGTGTGTGTGCGCGCGCGCGCTCTCGCAGCTGATGGTAAGGTTATCCATGCATGCAGAATCAGTATTAGTATAAATTAATTGTCCACAGGTAATACGTATGTTCTACGTAATAATTCGGTTCGAATATGAATTATTTAATAGGGCTTAGGGACTTTCTAATATATAAAACATAAAATTATATTAAAGAGAAGTTATATTAACATATATATGATTGAGTTAGTGTTTGAACAAAGAGTTGAAGTAACAATACTCTGTTGGTGCTTAATGCTGTATTAATTAATTAGTTGAATCTTCAAAGCTATAAAGTATGTGTATACATGATACCTGAGTACTTACATATGAAGCTGTGTACAAATGTATTTTGTACCTTGAGTTCAAGACATTATATTCATACACATGAAAACATATTTCCTGAGTTTATTGGACTCAAGATGTATATTTATACATGTTTTAAGTGCTTAGATATGTACATGTTACTCACATTATAACAGACACACACATATATATAAACTTCTTAAAGCTAGTTTTGGATTTGTACATATACATATGTTCCTAATATTAAACCCAAAAAACATAGTACATTTTAAGAAGACCTTAATTTTAACAAAAAAATGATGAAAATCTCATTTTTTAAATTAAATTATTAGAAATTTATTTCTTTACACATGAACACGTAAATCCTAATATTTAGAACATTAAAAATACAAAAGCAATAAATAAAAATTCTTTGTTTTTAAGTAGTATCACGATTAATAAGATAAATTTTACGTGAAAAAATTATAAATTTAAGAGAAGTCCAAAACAAATCGACATGCATTATTAATGTTATAAAAGAATTATAATTCAAAGAATTAGTTAATATTTAACTTAAAATGTCACAATTAACAAAATAACACAATGGAAAACATAAATATATATAAATGGTGTAAAAGTTCAATGAATAAAAAAATATTATAATAATGAATTTTTTATTATTTGTCCATAATATGTATTTATTATGAAGAAATGTTCTTAGTAAAAGAAAACTTGATATTGAAAAATAATTAAAAAAATTAATTTTATTATTCTTATTATAATCACATTTCATTCTTTAAACATTTTAAATTAAAAAAAACTAATAAATGCTTGAGATTCTCTTGTAAAAAAATATTTATATTGATAATATAAAGTTAAATGATTATATAAATTTTTGTTGATTACTATATAAATTAGACATTTTAAAAATAGAATATGATTTATTTTTTATTTTTGTTAAATCATATAATGTATATAATTATTACTTTTTCAATACATTACTAAAACATTTAATCTTTATTTATAACAAGTGAGAATTTGTGTAGAATATTCATTTTATTACATTTTTAAAATTTTAATTTCATTAGATATTATTGTAATTATTATATATAAATATTTTAAATGTTTCAGAATAATAATAAAAAGATATTTGAATTTACTTTTTATCATAACTAGTTCATATATTAGAAGGTCAATTACACATTATTATTAATTATTTTTTGATTTAATAAAAGTTTATGTACCTTAACATTAAAATCAATTAAAAAATATAGTCACTTTAAAAATAAAATGAAATATAATAAATTACTTGTTAAAACTTTGTAATAAATTGAGAATATATAAAATACTTATAAAGAGTCGTTTGCAATATGATATAAAGATTTTATATATATTAATAATTAAAATATTAGATGATATAAAAAATAAAAACATTAACAATATAATTGTACACACAACTTTACATTTGTATATTACATATAATTTTTCTATATACTAGACTTAAAACGTATATATTTTAATAATTATTTTATTTAAATTTAGGTAAGTACTTTAATAAATGATTTAAAATTGAATAACAAAATGTTGAAATATAATTTTTTATATATAGCCTAAAGAATTATGAATTTAGTAATACAACATTATAAAGAAAAAATAATTTTAAAACAAACAAAGTTATAATAATAATAAATATATGAAATTTGTTATAAAATCACCATATAGACTAAATATAAAAGTCAGCTTAATATTATTTATATAAAGTCATACATATTAATATTTGCACAAGTATATGTTGCAATAATAGATATGATATAATTATGTATAATAAACATCTATATATTATGTATATATACATTAACAAAAAAGGCCTAGAATATTCTTGTTCTTTTGTTATTAAATATATATTTATTAGTATAAATATTTATACATTATTTTAAATAGTAATTATGTTGTCTATGTAATTATTTATATCATAGTTTTTTTTATAAAATGTAATTTTTTTTTAAAAAATTCTACTTTTTATATATTAAGACAAGTCTATACTTATATAATATCATTAATATAGAGATTTTTAAATAGTCATATTGTAATGTTATTACTAAATTCTACCTAATTGAATTTTATATTGTAATATACTTTGATTTATATTATACATCAAAATAATTAGTCTTTTAGAATTATTTTTGTTAGTTAAAACAACCAAGTATTAGAATTTTATATTTTTTATATATATATTTTAAAATATACCTTACGTAGTTTAATAACAAATATTTATAAGATACACATTTCAAATTTTTTTTTCATATAATTTGGAAAGAAGGGAAAATTTTGTATAAAAAGATATTTATAATGTTATTTATTTATTATTGATATTAATAAATATATTTGTTTATAGTTCAATGTTATATAGTTGACCTTATGTATTTAACCATGTAAATTAGTTGGTTATACAAAACTCCTTTACTTTAATGATATATATTTCTTATGTTTTTATAATTTTTCATTTTCATAATGTTAATATATACATATATATATATATATTCAAATAAGAAATATAAACTTAAAAAATTGAATAATTTTTTTTTCTTTTTTCCTGAATCAGATAGACATTTAAATTTTCATATACGTAGATATAGATAATATATGTAGTTTATTTAAATATGCAAATGTAAATAAATATTCAAAGAGTTAATTAATATATAATTTACTTCATTATTCATTAAAACTTTAATTGCCTATTGTCCATAAGTATGCATATGTATAATATATTACAAACATTTACACAAACCAAATTATACACCAATATATGCATATATAACATCTTTTAAATTCTATATTAAGTGTAAGCAAGGACAAGTTCAAGCATGTTCCAGCAAAAGATTTAAAAATACACACATTTCCATTATAATTAATCATATATAACATATAAATGTTGCATGTGTGTGTGTGTGACACACATAAGTGCATATGGTGTAGAAACTTTTTGCATCATAATATTATGGTATGTAATGGTATATACATAATGTGTATATCTAGGATGCCAGTACGGTTCTAAATATTTAAAAATGACTAATAAAAAATGATTAATTATGTTTAAAAAGTTTTAAAATTATTTCATCACGCCTACTTTTTGATTCAACTTAACAGAATTTACTTTTCTTTTAAATATCACAATTTATAATATTACTAAAACAATTTAATTTAATGCATGACTTTGACATATCTTTATCTCAGATTTGTATACAAAAGTTAAAAGCTTAAAGAAGTCAGGGAACTTTGACTATTATGTTTTAATAAATTTAAATAAAATAGAACTATCATATAAATTAAAATTTTCAAATAATAATATATTATTTTTGACAATAAGCTTCAAAAATAATGTTATAAATTACACATTCTTACCGGTGTAAATAAGGTTTATAGGTAATAATATATCAATATACGCACACACACACACTAAACTGTTTATATTCCAGTGGTGTTTCGTTATGTATAAACTTTATATTGTCATATATTTGTAGTTAAATATGCTACGTTCGTAATTATAATTAATGTTTGAATCACCTACTATATTTTAAATTAAATATAACATCAATGATTTTATTTAAATTTTAAAATTTAAATTGATATCTTGTTTTCAAAAAGAATCTAATCATGATTTACTGTTTTACTTTTGTGTTCTCCATAATTTATAAAATACAATACTAATACAAAAGTCATGTTTGCTAATATTAGTCTATGTTTATGCAGATTGATTAATATTAATGAAAATTAAAATAAAAAATACTATTATTCTTAATTATAAACAATGATAAAGATTGTATATAACTTATCTATACTAATGTCAATATATATATATATATATATATATATATATATATAGAGAGAGAGAGAGAGAGAGAGAGAGAGAGAGAGAGAGATTGATTATTAGGCAACAACTAGGTATGCTATATACACATACACACAGATGAGCATGTGTGTGTGCGTGAGAGAGAGAGCTTTGTTTGTGAAGAGATATGTTAACTTTTAGTTAAAATTAAATTTAAATCGCTCAATTAGAATATATCGATTATATTCTAGCCTTGGAAGGCTCACTTTTCACTAGCAATTGTCATTTGGTCCCTAGTAAATTAAATAATGCCACATATTTAATTATTATTGCCACTGTGCTTTTTTATGAGACTGATTAATCAAATTTGAAAAAAAATTACTAATAGAGTACAATTTTTATTTAACCCGTTATTGAAAAGGGTTTTTACTTATGTATGTTATATATAATGTATATAACGAAGGTGCACCTACTCAATATATTTAATAAAAAAGATATATTAAATTTTTAATTCTTTAGAAACTTCATTGTTATTTTCTTATATAAAATTATTAATTATAATTTATGAGTCTCTCTCTCTTTCTATATATATATATATATATATATATATATTAATTCACAAACATGTGAATGTGTAAAGAGAAAGAAAGATCTTTTAGTTGTTACATACTCTACATATAATATATATATATATATATATATATAATATATAATTATATAGTTGTGTACATATATATGTATTTTCATTTATATAAAAATAATTTATATTAATTATACTTATAAGGAAATCTTTTCTTTCTCTTTCCATATATAAATAAATATAAAAATTTCTATACATGTGTAAACAAATGTTATGTATATATTTAAATTTAAATCTAACTTTTATTAATCTCTTATAAAATTCATGACATTTTTAATAATACATGGTAAGTTTGAATGAAATATATTAATTATATATAGAGACACACACACACGTTTATGTTGTGTTTGTGTTACATATTAGAGACTCTAAAAAGACTGCATATTATTCACATTAATGCATTTATTTATTTATTTTTATATATATATAAATAAGATAACCTTGTGTGTTGCTTCAGTTGTCTCTCCTGTATTTGCGGGTTCTTAAAAATTAAAAAAATATAAAATTTGATTAATTAATCTTGATACATATGGTCAATTATGTTTAATAAGTATACAACTAATGTAAAATTGTTTAGTTATTTGGTTACTACTGAAAAGTCGAGGCAAAATTGTTCAGTTACTTATTACCACCAAAAAATCATGTAAATGCTTTGTAAATTACAAATAATAAATAATTAACAAATAAAAAAACAAACCCACAATAGAATAAATCATTTCTTTTAATTATATTAGTTAAAGCAATTAACCATTTGCTAGTGAAAAATAAACTTAAAAGATTATTATTTTTTAAAATAAAATTTAAGCCATTCAATTAAGATATATTTTAAAAATATATTGCATCAATTGCAATAAATATAAAATTAACATTAAATTTAAACTGGTGATTTATAAAGTAAGAATTATTTAGTATAGAATCAGCAGGGGATGTATATATATATATATATATATAGACAATCGTAGGTACTTCTTGGCAGATTATCACATTTTATGCAATACATTTTGTTTCTATCACAGCGCAAAATGTATCAATATACACATAGCATGATATGTACAAATCTATAGTAGTATGTACAAACGTCTATGCTTAATTTATGTGTTAAAGATTCACGTTACCTTAACAGGAAATCATGGCGTCTGGAGGGCAGCACATAAGCTGTATGAGCAGCTTCAAACGCAACACAACCTCGCCAGATGCACGAGATGTAAGAAGCAGTAGACTTAACTGGAAGGAACTGACCGCAAACAAACTTGCATATCACCAACTGATTTCCCCAACCATTGAATACAGCTCCCACTGCAAACCTCCGTCCAGGCTGTTGCTGAAACATTTCCATGTCACGAAGCTTTCATCCTCTGTCACCATCAGTTATCAGACGTGCCTATGTGTACAGACCACGATATAGATACATTACTTAGACTCTTCTCTACCTCGGGATTTGAAGTATAAAACGAAACAGTTGCATGGTGAGCAAACCAGTACTTGTGTTGTGGGAAAATCAAGCCTCTTGAATTATCAGTCATGTATGTTAATTTATACGATCTTATCAATTCATTTAAAGGGATGACATTGATTAATATTTATTTTAGTTTTGTTGTGCACCGAGTGAATATTACAATTAAGGACTCTGGACAACGATGGTGATTATGTTTAGGGCAACATTAGAGTGATAAAAAATAATAACTTAATTAAGTATCAATTTCAATAATAACAAGAGCAAATTGACTTTTAATTTATTAGATTTACGACGGTAACCATTTGGAAAGAGTATTGTAAATTATATAAATTGACCATAACATGTAACAAAAGATATCACAATTTTTGATTTGCATTCAAAATAAAATTAAGTGAAGAATTCATATAGAAACACATTTAATTATTAAAATTTTATTAAGTTATACAAAGAGCATGTGAAAATCAAAGCACTTTAATTTAAGAATTTCTTAAGTTATAATGTTAATGAAAATATAAATAATTAATTTTACTTAAAAATTAAGTACATTAAGATAAGATATTAAGCAATGAAAATGCCCCTAATAAATAATTTAATGTTTGAATCATTTACATGTATTCTTATTCTTATGTTTTATTTTTCAAAGTACATATAATAACAATGATTTAATTAAAATTAAAAAAAGCTAATAAGTTTTTAAAAACAACAAAATAAGTTTAATTGAACATTATTTATGGTTTGATTTCAAAAATTGAAAGAGATGTGCAAATTTATTAAATATTAACAATAATTAAATTTTAAAATATGATATTCTTAACTTAAATGTATATATATAGAGAGAGAGATAGGTGGCTGTGCACACACACACACATATATATATATAGTCATGGATGCTCAACACATAAAAGAGCAAAACTATTTATTAAGTTAAACAATAATAACATTATAATCACTTATTTAATAAAATTAAGAATATTTCATGTGCAAAACTATCTATTAAAATAATAACAATGTAATCACTGATTTAATAAATTAAAAATACTATAAATATATATGCACAACATGTTACAATGGTACTCGTGTTGCAGTTCAAATAAAATGTTATCGTAAGAGATATAACATTGATAACAAGAGGTGACTTAGATATTTAAAAGCATGTTAAATAATATATATTATGTATTAACTATACTAAGTCATCGTTCTTTTTTATAAATAATTAATAAAAGTAAAATGATAAGGATGGTACTTCAAACCCATTTTTAAAATTAAAATGATGATTTTAACTTTTTTATTTATTAATTTAGATGGTAAATAATTAGGTGTAATAGTCATGTTAAACACAATAATTATACGACACAATTACCTTCGTATAACTATATCATTTATTTAAATTATGTTATGAGTCATTTTTAAATTATATATTCAAAATTACTACAGGGCAAAACAGGTTTTTAGTTCTTTCATGAGAAGATTTCAATTAAGAAGAGTACATCACCACGACAGGAAAACTTCGCATTAATTGTATTTACTTCTATATAATTAAAATCAAATTAAATATATATTTCTAATTTAAATAATATTAATTAATAAAATATTAAAAATTCATATAAAATTTTAATGGTTAACTTTTTAACTCCTAATTAAGTGGAATAACCCAAAAGCCAGTTTCTTAAACGGACGCTAGGCTATGGCTACGGCAGATGATCTACGGGATCGTCTTGCGGAGGCGCCCGTGGAGGATGCGGTTGATTTGTTGTTTCCTGATATGGACAGGAAGAGGAAGGAGGAGATTGTACTCTATCTTCACTCTGGAGGCGTGCGGGATACGCAGGAAATGAAGGAGAATTGGACTACAGAGCGGCTACACGAGGAGCTGTGTGTTCCGAAAGATGCAGAAAATGGCCTTCTTCCCCCACGTAAGTTTAGTAGCATTTCTTTCTTCATGTTCCTGCAGTTTCATACTCGCAGCTTCACGACGATGGCCTGATTATCTTCAATCAAGCAACTGGGGATCCGTCTCGGGATCTTCCAAGGGTCTTCAGTGAGGTCTCGGTTGGAGACGCGGTCGAGGTGGGGGAGTTCTGGTATAGACTGTACCGTCACGTTTGGGAAGAGGATGCCATATTCGACAGCTTTAGGAGGCTCTTGGACGAGATAACCAGATGCCATCTGCCTGTTGTCAAGTACAGATTTAGTATGGAACTCCCACAACACAAGTACTGGTTTGCTCGCCATGCAACTGTTTCGTTTTACACTTCAAATCCCGAGGTAGGGAAGAGCTAACATTGTCTAAGTATATCGTCGTCTGTGCACAGAGGCACGTCTGGAAACTGGTGGTGACAGAGGACGAAGAAGGGAAGTTTACTGACATCTTTAGCGGGGCTTGCATTGTCAACCAAGGAAATGTTTCGGCAACAGCCGGGACGGAGGTTTGCAGTGGGAGCTGTATTCACTGGTTGGGGAAATCAGTTGGTGCTATGCAAGTTTGTTCGCAGTCAGTTCCTTCCAGTTGAGTCTACATTACCACTGGTTCTTACGTCTCGTGCATCTGGCAAGGTCGTGTTGGGTTTGAAGCTGCTCATACAACTTATGTCCTCCCTTCCAGACGCCTTTGGCTTCCATGATTTCCTGTTAAGGTAACGTGAATCTCTTGTTGCTCTCAAATATTATTATATAGTTTAGCACATAATAAAGCGTAGACATTTGTACATTTATACATATATATACTACGTAAATCATTCTTATTTTATACCTCATTATAGTTTAAATTTTATGTTAATCTTACACTTATTTAAACATGATAACCCAGATTTCTAAAAATATATCTTTAACATATATATGTCTTTAACAATATCTTAGAAAAATATTTTCTATTATATATTTTCTAATAATAATATATTTAAATATGTCTTTAACAATATCTTAGAAAATATATTTTCTATTATATATTTCTAATAATATATTTAAATATGTCTTTAACAATATCTTAGAAAATAATATTACATAAAGTTAATACATCTCAGACACCATTGGAATATCAAACATATAACTAGACAGTTTAGTATATATATGATATATTAATATATTATACATGTATAAAACATTAGTTGTTCCTAGAAACCTTATTTACACTCTAAGTATAATATGTGTAATTTATATATAAATTATTATTTATTTACATAATTAAGTGTTTGAATCAGCTACACGTATTCTTGTTACATATTAAATTAAATATAACAACAATGATTTTCTTTAAATTTTAAATTGGTATTTGTTTTTAAAAAGAATAAATTAAGTTCAATTTGTAAGGTACATACCGTAGTTACCTTACAAAATAAAAAATTATTTACGGTTTTGATTTGAAAGTATTCTCACGAATTATATTTTAAAATTTATGAAACTCAATATTTACATACCAATTAAAAATATTTTTTCTTAACATCAAGGATGTGCTAATATTTATAACCTTAGTACGAGGTATGTATAATGTTGCTTCAGTACCAAGATATTTTAAAAAATATACTTTAACATCGAAAATCTTTATTAATTATGACCTCAATGCCAAGGAATATTATTTAATAATTATCTTATTTCACTTATTTATTTACAAGTGTATTTAATTGAATAAAATTTTAATCTTAAACTACATAGACTCATTTTATTTTAAATTAAATATTTAATTGACCATATTAAAGATAATATTATGTAATTGACCTTTTAAAATACATATTCAAAATAAATCTCAATATTTTTTTTTCTTCTAATTATTATAAGAATATTTTAGATTCTATATAAAAAATGCAATAATATTTAATGACATTGTCAAAAGTTATTTTCACTCGTTATGTAATTAAATGTGTTAGTTATATATAGAAAATCAATAATTATAATTATGTGTACAAATCTTAAATTAACTTTAAGATCTTCATAATTAGTTTTTATATAGAATATACATAATGTACATACACATGTATATTATGTATATTCTATATAAAAACTAATTAATTGATTTTAATACTGAATTTGTAAGATACTGTATATTAGTTAATATACCGTATATACGCATGTGTATATACACACATGCGTAGTGACACATGGGTGGTGATCTGGCCCCCATGTGTCAGTGCCACGTGTCGCATGTGTGCCACGTGGCAGAGGTCTCCTGTATATAAGCAGGGTTTTTGTAAACTAATACATCGACATTTTCATTATATATCTGCTCTTTCATTGGTGGAGAAGTTGGGTATTCCTTTCTTCCGCCTTTTCTTTTTCTTGTTTCCATGACAATGAACATGGAGACGGCTTTTAGCATTATTGCTACTGCTATTGATGCACAAACTAAGTTGTTGGAGCGCTTTGTTGAGGGTCCGTCCTCCTCTTCCCCGTCTGAGCCTCATGCCGGGGGATCTGCTTCTAGTACTCCTTCATCTTCTTCACAGGCCACAAATCCGAGGGTTCGACCCCGATCTTTTTGTGGTGATCCGGGAGATGATGTATACCACTGGTTTGATCATTTCCAAGTCATTGTTCGTTACCATGGTTGGGATGAGGCCCGTGCTCTCAGAGAATTCCCTACATGTTTGGAAGGCCCTGCGCTCAAGTGGTATAATGGATTGGCTGCGGAGATTCAAGCCAATAGTAATCGGTTAACGGAATGCCTCAAACGTACGTTTGGCAAAGTTGAGGATTCAGATGATGCTTTCCAACAACTGCATGCGATACGACAACATCCTGGTGAGTCTGTTATGCGGTTCAGTATTAGGTTCGGGGATTTAGTTCGGCGTGCATATCCTAACATGCCTGAGCCTATTAAGCTCGGTATGTTATGGCCAACTATGCGACCCGAACTTGTTCGATTCGTTCGGGCTCTTCGTCCTACCACATTGGAGGAAGCTTTTGCACTAGCTCAACGTTTTGAGTTGGTGCCTGGTGAGGGCCGTGTTCCCCTTGGGTTACCTGCTCCTCTTGTTCAGCGTGCTGATCCAATGGAGGTTGATGCTGCTGCATATGTGCCCGCACGGCAAGCCTTTCGTGGTCGACCTCGGGGCCCACCCCGTGGACCACCTCCACGAAATCGTCCTGCACCTGCTCCAGTCCTGCCCGTGGTGGTCAAAATCCACGGATTCGTGACAGGAGGAATCGGAACAATGCAGGTCGACCCAATCAAGTTCATTGTTGGGCCTGTTGGGCGCCTGGACATACTTGGCGGGCATGCGATGTGTATCCTGATTGGCGTCCACCACATCCAGGCTGGCGACCATATGTTCCGGATGGTGTGCCTGTGGCGGCCATTATGTCTGATGATGAGCTTCCAGATGACGAAGCCTCTCTTGCAGTGGATCTGTTGCGGAAAACCAGTAATCGTACGGGCGACGGAGGGATCCCGTGCGATGGAAGACTTCACCTCCATGCTTTTTCCGCTATGCATATCAAGGGTTTGCAAGTTCCACCAATCATCCAGTTTTCACATTTTCTGCACGAGTGAATGATCTTTCAGTCACAGCTTGTGGATACAGGATCCAGTATGTCTTCCATAACTCTTCTCTAGCGCATCGGTGCTCATTACCCTTAAGACGTGCAGATAAGGTCTTGCACATTTTATATGGTAATGGGCAGTCTCGTGCAGTATCACAGTACACCACTTCGACTACGCTGGTTATGGGTGCCAACTGTAAGTTTCCCTCTGGGTCTCTTAGGGTTGTCCCTTCCCAGGTCTTTGACATCATTCTGGGATGTGATTGGTTAAAGCAGTCGAAAGGTACATGTGATTTTTCACTCTCTCCTCCTGTATTACGCTTGGAGTCTGTGTCTTGCAGTCTGTTCCTTTACGTCCAGAGAAGCTTGTTGCTGTTTGTATCACGCATACAGCTCCTTTGATTCCGGTCTTGGGGTGGTGTTCATCTCAACAGGTTCAAATGCCGGATCCGTCACCTGAGTGTCGAGCACATGCATCGAACAACTTAAGAAACAGTATGCAAGTTTGTTCAAATTTGATCTGTCCCAAGGTGCACGTGTGAAGACTCGACACTGTATACCCACCGGCAATGCAAAGCCTTTCAAAGTCCCGGTTCGACGCAGGTCACCAAAGGAGTTATCAGCCATGCGAACAGCTGTTACTGATATGATTGGTAACGGTGTGTCGTCCGTCACGGAGTCCATGGGCATGTGAACCTCATTTGGTTCCCAAGCCTGATGGATCTCTCCGATTTTGTGTGGATTACCGACCTCTTAACGATGTTACCATCAAAGATGTCTATCCACTTCCGAACTCTGCCGATCTATTAGATCGTTTGGGTCAGAGTCGATGGTTTACTAAGTTGGATTTGGCATCAGGATATTGGCAGGTTCCTATGGCTGAGGAGGATATTCCAAAAACGGCCTTCCGGACACCATTTGGTCTTTACGAGTTTTTGGTCATGCCTTTTGGATTGACTTCAGCTCCTGCCACCTTTCAACGCATGATGGATGAGCTTCTTTCCGATATGCCTGATATCACTGCCGATTTTATCGACGATGTGCTCATTCATGGGTCTGGTTCTTGGGAGGATCACATTCGTGATGTACGGCGCGTTCTTGATCGATTTCGAGAAGTTGGCCTGAAGTTGAAACTTGAAAAGTGTGTGTTTGGTTCGACCGACACCACTTACTTGGGTTACCGTATATCTCGAGAGGGTTTACAGGTGGATCCAATGAAGTTGCGAGCTGTTCGAGAGTTCCTCGTCCCCGTACAGTACAGGAAGTCCAGCGTTTCTTGGGCAGGTGCAGTACTTGGGTCGATTCATCGATCATCTCACTGATCGAACTGCCCCTCTTCGGGAGTTAGTTCCACAGGTATCTTTCAGGTGGACTCGCAGGTGTCAGCAGGCATTTGACCAGTTAAAAGAGTTCCTGACAACTCCACCATTGCTTCAATACCCAGATTTTACTCGTCCGTTCATTTTACGAGTAGATGCCTCAGATGTTGGTATTGGTGGTGTATTGATGCAAACTGATGCTGTGGATTCTTCAATTCGACACCCGGTGGCTTACATTAGTCGAGTACTCACGCCGGCTGAGCGGAATTATTCCACTACTGAAAAAGAATGCCTTGCTGCTGTTTGGGGTTTTGAACGACTTCATGCCTACTTACATGGGAGTGAAACACTTTTGGAGTGTGATCATGCTGCTGTCACTTCCTTATTAAAACGGAAGAATTTAGTGGGTCGCGTAGCCAGATGGGCATTACGTCTCCAGGTATATAACTTTAAGGTGGTGCACAGGCCTGGGCGAACAATGGTGGATCGAGCATCTCCGATTCCACTTTGCCTGCTCATGCAGTAGCTGCAGCATTCGGTTTGATACAAGCCCCTCAGGTATTCGATGCCGACTTACCATCCTTGGAACAGTGGCAGGATGCTCAAAAACATGAACCATGGACGAGGCAATTACGCGATGCGTTTGCAAATCCGTCTTCCGAACCTCGGTTTCGACAATATCATGCTCAGTTTCGACTTCAGGATGGTTTATTGTATTTTATTGGGACAAATCCAGAGGACAGATGGCGTTTGGCTGTACCCTCTACATATGTTCCACACCTTCTTCGAGCATATCATGATTCACCTATTGTTGGAGGTCATCTTGGTCACCAACGAGTGTTGGAGAAGCTGCCCGATCATTTTATTGGCCAGCATGCGTGGTGATGTGATCAGGTATATTCAAAGTTGTCCCACTTGTCAAACTCGGAATTCCTCTACGACTCGGGCCATGGGGTGTTGGAATCCATCAATGTCTCTCGCCCTTTTGAGTTAATTGCAGTGGATTTAATGGGACCTTTTCCACGTTCTTCTCAAGGTAACCAGTACATCATTGTTGTATCCGATTATTTAACTCGATGGGTGGAGGTTGGTGCTCTTCCGGATGCAACTGCCATGTCAACAGCTTTGTTTCTGTTCGATAATGTGGTTTTGCAGCATTCTTGTCCAGAGCGGATGTTATCAGACAATGGCCCCGCTTTCATTGCAGAGGTATTCCGAGTGTTGTGTGAGAGGTTAGGGGTAAAACATTCATTTGCCTCTCCGTATCATCCACAAACTGATGGTTTGGTGGAGCGATTGAATCGGACCTTCAAGGGTATGATCTCGAAGTATGTGAACTTCAATCACACGGACTGGGATTGGTATTTGCGATGTTTGAGATTTGCTTATGTAACAGGCATTCAGAGTTCGATTGGTATCTCTCCATTCAAGGCATTGTATGGATATGATCCTAAGTTGCCTAGTGAATTGGGGTTATCATCGAATCTGCCACGTGCCGAGGATGCAAAGATGTGGGCTCGACATTTGGATGCTGTTTTGCCTCTTCTGCGTGCAGAGTCTGCTGAACATCTTGGTCGAGCTCAAATGCGGCAGCAATCTTCTTACAATGCACGACATCAAATTCCACCAGATTTTGCTGACGGTGACTTAGTCCTGGTACGTTTTCCCAAGCTGACTGCACCTGGGCTTGCAACTGGTTTATTACATAAGTGGCTTGGTCCCTACCGAGTACTCCGAAAGGTTGGTCCTCAGGTATATCAAGTACAGTTGGTGGGATCTCATGAGGTTGAGATAGTTCACGTGGTTCGAATGAAACGGTTTGTCGTTCGAGACTCGTTGAGTACATTTGGTCATACCTTAGATGGCCCAGCTCACACGGATCCAGGACCATCAGATCCATCACCATCTACACAGCCGCAGAGGGGAGGATAGTGTAAGATACTGTATATTAGTAATATACCGTATATACGCATGTGTATATACACACATGCGTAGTGACACATGGGTGGTGATCTGGCCCCATGTGTCAGCGCCACGTGTCGCATGTGTGCCACGTGGCAGGAGGTCTCCTGTATATAAGCAGGGTTTTGTAAACTAATACATCGGACATTTTCTTATATATCTCTCTTTCAAATTTTAATTAATATAATAATTCTAATACTAATTAATTAATTAATGTGTAATGGAAACCAAATATGTTATAATATAAAAGCTAATTCAATATAACATTATAATAAACTTATGATATATTAATGTGACTATTAAAAACAAATCAAAAGTCTATATGTATTAAACTTATTTATTATTAAAATAAATAAATAGTTTTATAAGAAAAAAACTATGACATTATAAAAAATACATTTGCAAAAGAACAAGAATATTCTAAAAAACTTATGTATATACGCATGCTATATGCACAATTATATATTATATTGTTACTTGTTGCAAAACAAATTAATTTCATTATATATGGTGACTTAAGTAAAATCATAACATATATAATACAGAATTGAAATTTATCTTACCCCATTTTAAATAAAATACTTTGCATATTATTTTTTAAAGAGTATGCTGTTTATGCCATACACATATATAATGTCCGTTATAGTTTAATTTTAATAGTTTTATATTTATATCACTACAAGAGAAGTTAAATACAAGCTTAAATACATAACAGCCATTTATTAAATATCAAATGTATAATATAAATATGATTTTAATATACCTCTCCGCTTCTAGTCTTATTCTATGAAAACAAACTGATTATTTAAAAAATTAAATTTTATAAAAAGAGAATTATGATGTGGATGGTAATGGCTTAGACATTAGTTGCTGCATTGCACGGGCGTATGTCTTGTGTTGGTATGTAAGCGTCGACTCCAAAAGATCAAAGAGCGATGTCTTGGGTTCCCATTCTAATACAAAATACATATACATATATACTCACAAAATATATACACTACACATTACATATACAGAGTGTATATGGGTCCAATATTTATACCAACACAAACTCTCTCGCTCTCTCTCACACACACACACATGCTTGTGCGTACCTAGCTGCTGCTTGATAATGGTCATGTCAGGGATACGCTTATCACTGTCGTCGTATCCTTCTCCGTAGAACTCCTTGGAGCTCACGTCCACTGTGGCCTCCTCTAATTGTGGTCTGCCACTAACCTTCGAGTACACCTGCACAGATATGCATTAGATATATTGACATTTCAGACGTGTATGAGACAGAGCGAGAGAGAAAGAGACCTCGGTCATCATTAAGGCAAGCTCTTGAACCGTAACTTCATTTTTCGGGTTTCCCACATTGAAGATATAACCATTTGCCCTTTGCGGATTTTCCTAAACAAATGACGGTTTAAATTGATATTACTATATAAGAAATACTTGTATATATTTAGTTAATAGATTAATACAATAATCGAATATATTCGTTATATTATAATGTTTCATTATCAATTAATAAGAGTACTTACCACCATCCGCAAAAACGGCATCAATTGCGTCTTTTTATATACACAAACGTTCTCTGTGACTTTCCACCGTCCACCAGCTTTAGAGGCTCCCCTTTTAATAAATTCTATACAAAAATTCACCGACATCATGCATATTATTTTAATACCATCATATTATTATTATACAATTAATATGTAACACACGCGTTGGCACATACGTGTGTGTGTGTTTATAGATAGATAGATAGACGATATAAAGCATTGTATACATGTACATACATAAAATAATGCATAATATTGATGTTATAGTGCATATAAATATGTATATTTATGCATACCGTGCTGAAGCAAGCCAACACTCGTGGTACACCTTCACTGGGACCGTCGATTCCAGGAATAAATCCATCCTCGGTCCAATCCAATTAAAAGGTCGCACAATGGTAAACTCAAGACCGTTTTCTGCTCCCTCGGCTGCATAAACAAAATATACAATGTAAAATAATTAACTATATAGTATATATACATAAACTTTATACTGAAAGTTAGATCTATATGCATGTGTCGATGAAAAAAGAAACATATCATGTGTTGCTTTAAATTTACCATAAATCACGCGCTCGATAAGCTGTTTAGCACAAGCATAGGAACCATCTCTGTTTATCAATAGGACCGAATATGCACGGTGACTGGTCTTCCTTTAGAACGTAGTATCCCGGTTCCTGTATATATATTACGATATTTATATAGATGATATGCATATATATGTAGATATCGTGGACTTTACTATAATATAAATCAGCAAATACTCGGCAAAGTAATAAACCTTCTTTTTCTTATTAATTTAACTAAATATAATAAAAACAAATGAACATTAAGACTGTGTATGTATAATGTATAAACTCTACATGGACACACTACATGAACCTACATATAAAATATGTATAGCATCAATCCAACAGGCAGAACTCAACTATTTTATATATATGTACACAAATCCGACATATCGCTTGTTGACACATTGCAAATACATTGCGCTTACCAATACATATACGTTATCCGATGTATACAGTATGTATATGTATATAAAATAAATAATTATATATATATATATATATATATATATATATATATATATATAATATTATATATATATATATATATTATATTATATTATATATATACGGTAAATGGATATAGTATATTCAAGCATATATGTGTGCATATCATACGAATACCTTTCTCAGAGGGCTTTCTTCTGGCAAAAAGCTACCAATTGTCTTGCATAGACTTCACACGTAGAAAAATGGATCAACCTCTTGTTGTTATCAGAACAATATTTCACCTATCATATTACAATCAATATATATATATATATATAACGTATATTATACATGATATACAGATGATTTAAATATAATACTAAATCTTAAAGTAATTGATATTGAACGTACCACAGGCCAAAGCATCTATAAAATTGCTGTAAATAAGTGTCCAGCGGCCTCGTGTTGTGTAATCTGCGGTGTGCATATCGCAGCTAGGTTAATCGTCTGCAACAACCAAATAACTAAATATAACATACATCAACATAACACACACACACACACGACGGATGAAGGACAAATATATTCTACATAGATCTACAATATTAAACATATACATGGATGGGGCTACAGAAATGTACAGATTTGGATAAAGAGCAGCCACATTCCAGTATACCATATAAATACACATATATATGATGGAAAATGTGGAGATTTGGGAGGGCAAAATGCATCTACACACATATATACATACACATCATATACAGATAGATGGACGCATACATGCACATATACATAGATTTGAGTGAAGAAGAGCTTCATTACGTACCAAATCGGCGAGCTTGATGAGGCCCTCAAGGCGAGAATCGTGCTTGATATTAACGATGGAACTCGATCCGGCTACTCCACGGCTGCGACGGATCCAACAAATGCTGTATCTTGTCGCTGTACACATCGATTGCAAACACGGAATGTGGTGTCTCCCACATGAGCTTCTCGCACAAATGGGATCCGATGAATCCCCGGCACCGATCATGCAAATCTTTAGCGCCTCTATGGGATTCCCATCCAGATCTACCTCGTCGCCATGGATTTTCCCAGATCCGCTCTCCCCACTCCTTCGAGCTCCCACACCTGCCTGCCCTTCTTCTTCTTCCCTAGGAGCTTAACGATAACCCAAGGTATATTCTTTAATATATTCCGTCTGTGTTTGGCATGTTCTGTTAGCTTACCGGGATATGTCGGCGTATCGACGTTTTGTTAGTTTGTGAGTGCGAAACATCAACCAACAGTTAACGTGTAATGTAAGAAATAAGCTCGTCCGGCATATTCTGTTTACTTTTAGTATATTCTTTTGGCAGCTATAACAGAATATGCCGGAATCTTAAGTATAGTGTGTGAATGTGTATGTATATACTGAGTGTATAAATTAGTAAAATATGTATGCATATGTTCTAATACACATACGCATAGCTATACGCGTATAAAAATATATTCATCATGATACTAGAAGAACAGACTGTACATTAGCTGGTATGTTTCTAAAGTATATTCTGTTTTACAGCAGATACCAGGGAATCATGGATATTTAAACAACATATAATTAGTAAAATCTTAATTTAAGAATGTAGTTAATACTATGTGCAACTTTATGATCATTGGTAATATGTGTATCTAGTAATCACGCCACACCCAGGCACGCACGTATGCACACATATTATGTACGTAAAACAGTCCTGATGGTAAGTTCTATAGTATATTCTGTTTAGAAATTCTAATTAATGTTTGCAACATTAATGTAATTTAATATAAAGCTTAGAATGCTAATTTATAGGATGCTGATGGTATGTTCTATTAGTATATTCTGTTTAGCAGCATATGCCAGGGAATCGTGAATATGATAGAATATGCCAGGGTATCAAAGGGCGGGAAGTGTCAACAAAACGTTGAAGTGTAATGTAAGGCGTACTCCACTTAAAGTGTAGTTTGTAAGGAAGTATATAGTTAAGTTAAAGTTTATATTATATTTAACATTATAATAAAAATCTATTATATTCTAATCTTCTTTGTAAACATATTATAATTTCAAGTGAAGCCATATAAGATCTTTACGTAATTTTATATATTTACGTCTATTATATAATAATACACCAGCTAATTATAAATACATGTATTACGTAGCATTACTAGAAATAAGTGTTAGTGATTAATATAATTATAAAACCACATATATTTTATATACAATTAAATTTATAATGTAAATTGTTTCTTACTTTAACCTAAAATTTTGCTTAAAATATTTTAATTATAAAAATATTGAAGTATCCTATCGAACTATGTAGTTGTATCTCTTAAATTTTATTTCAATTTAACTTTTAATTAAATTATAAAAAATTAAAATATCGTAAACTTGAAATAAATTATAATATATATTCTTATTGAATAATTTAAATTTATTTACTTTAAATTTTCTTAAAAATCATTATTTTGCAAATAAAAACGTTTAGATCCTAAATGATTTAAGTTTTATTCAACACATATATTGTATGTGCATGTATATTTATTTAAATTATGTATAAATGTCTCATTATTTAAATTCTCAATATGAAATATAAATGCATATAGATAATATTTGGATATAATATCTAAAAATATAATGAATATATATTAAAATCGAATTAAGTTATGTTTCATAATTTGAAGCTTTAATAAATTATATATATGTTTACTTATATGCATAAATTACATTCAAGAAATAATAATTATAATTCTACTATATATGAATAGAATATAAATAATAATTTAATTTTCATGAATGATATAGTGATTTACATATTTGGGTTTTGGACAAATTTATTAAGTTATATAAACAAGTGATATAATATTAATAAATTTTTTATAACTAGTTTAATAAAATATCAAGTTGTAAATCACACATGGAAATTTTCTTTCATATAATTACATATAATAGTAATATATAATTATATGCACATTTCATATTATAATAACCAAAAATAAAAAAATGTCATAACATAAAATTAATTATTAAGATTTAAATTTTTCATACTACTTAATAATTTTAATAACTAATATATATAAAATATAAACTTACTAAAATTAAAAAATTATATGTGCAATTAAAATTTTTTTAAAAAATAACTAGGATTTTTTAAAAGATAATCAAATATTATAAAAAATTAATATGAAATATAATATTAATTTTACTTATATAAATGTTTTATCTATACAATTAATGCTCGACAATGTATAAGGATATATATGTAAGCAAAATTAAAATTTAAAATATAAACCTTATAATTGTATCCATATAAAAAATATGTTATTTTTGAAATTCCTACCTTAAATTGCCATGTTCATTAATATATGTTATGCATAGTATAATTTGATATATATAATTAAACATTTAATTAAAACTTACTTTAATTTAATGATAATTGAGATAATATATAAATAAATATTCATACAAATATATAATAAAATTTGATACTATATTCAATATCAACATTTTGTACTATTTGATTATTCTACAAAAATCTTCATATGTTTAAAAAATGATTATGATTTAAATAAAATTATATTTTAATAATATTTAAAATTTGCATTGGTAATTGCATAAGTTTTTTTATTACCTTATTGTATTAAAACAATATTTGTTAAAAGATTATATATTCTTGGGCTATATATATAAATCACTTATCTCTTTTACAATGATCATAATTCAATAATTAATTAAATTAAATAAATATTGTGTAGTATTTAATTATATTTATATACTTTTCATAAATTTTAATTGTATGATAAATACATAAGTTACATTATATACCAATGTTAATCTTATAAACCAATAATAAATTATCTTAGTTATATGATTAGCCTCTATATATACTTTAATTATTAAGGTAACCTACATATTTACAATAATTACTGTGTTATTGTGATGATTAATATTTCTATTATGATTATGATTGTTTGTAAATGAACTTATAAATTAGAAATAAAAATTTCAAAATATAATAATTTTTATAAATGTAATTGATTAATAATTAAGGAGAATCTTAATTCAAATGAGATTTTTTTATTTTGAATACATCATATATCAAATTCAATTAACAAGAAAATTAAATATGATACGAATTATATAGAAAGATAAATAATTCATTATTTCATAATAATGAGCTAATTTAAATAAATTTGCTATACTTTTTGACTAATAAAAGTTTTATATATTAAACTTTTAACATTAAGTTAATAATTATTAATTTTCAATTCGTATTCATTAAAATAAATTATTAAATTATTAATTATTATAAGTATTTAATTAGTATTTTATGTCTTTTTATTTTCTTAAATTATGAAAATACTCTTTCATGATATCATTAATATTAATAATTGCAATTTCCAAACGGTTTAGCTTGAAGATTAATTAAAAATTTAAAAATTAATACTTCTAATATTAACTTAATAAAATCGTATTTAGCTCTATTTTAAATAAATTCAATTTATGTAATGACAATAGAATAAATACGATAACTTCACACTTAAGTAATTTAATAAATGCTTGGTTTAATTTAATTTATATTTTAAAATTTATATAATGGTCCTTATATACATATATATGTATATATATAAGAAATATTTATGCTTGATGAAAAGATTATTATAATTTAATAAAGAAAACATTATAATTTGAACTAAATGAATTTTGTTATTAAGTAGTAATGGGATGCATGCGCTATAAAATTATATAAAGTTGTAAAACTTGTGTATATTTTTAATTTTTAAAGTATAAAGTGTTATATAGGCTAGTTTTACATTGTTTATAAATTATTTATACTAAATATTCAATAATAAATAACTTTAAAGAGATAGTGTGTGTGTATGTGTGTTAAAACATGTTTACTATGAGCATGAACCATCTATATTTAATATATGTATATAGTTATTTAACTTATAAATAATTTATTTTATATATGTCTATTTATATATGCTCTATTCATGTTATCTATTATTTGAATGTGTTATTTACATGTGTTGTAAATACAAAATAAATGTGTGTATTCTTTTATGTTTACCATATTTATAAATACAAAAGTTAAATTATTGAATAAATCTTTTTTCTTTCAGAATTTAATTTTAAAAATAATTTTTAATTAGCATAATTTTAAAACTTAAAACATAATAATTTTTTTCTGACTGTTTGTCAATTATCCTTTTTTGTATATTTAAAAGTGGTCTTATAAAAAAAATAATGCTCAAGCTATTATACATTCTTTCTTTTCCTAAATTCTATTTAAATCTTATTTTGACATTTTAATATAATAATGATTCTAAAAACATATTCTCTTACTTAATAATAAGTATAATAAAAAAAAATTAAGTTTAATGCCTCTCTTAAAAATTTCTAAAGAAAAATTGTTATATTCTTCAAATATAAATCATGTATGATTTTACATTTTGAATATAGGAAATTATATATTAAATAATTATGAATGCTTTGTTATGATTATTATAAAATTAAACATAAATATGCCTTATTAATAAACCATTTTTAAAAATTTTTGAGTAATGCCTTAAATTATGTACAATACTAAATATAAGATTTAAATAGTATATTAAAAAATAAATATAAAAAATCAAAAAATTAAGCTAGACAATTATGAATTAATTATTATAATTAAAAAATTTATTATGATTATTTGTAAAATAATATTTACTCACAAGTTTTTAACTCATTACTTATTATTTAACTTAAGTTCATATTAAAGCTTTTATAAGTGTTATTAATGTTGATTTCCATCACTTTAGACATATATATTTCTTTGAAATTTTAAAACATATATACTTAATAAATCTTTCAATTTTATAAACGAATGTAGTTTAATACTATAAAAACTTTTACATCTTTTATTATAAAAAGTACATGTATAATTTAAAATATTTATATAATATTTATGTTTATATTAAGTTTTTGTTTTTTAATCTTAACTCTTTTGTCATATTTAATACTCTTTTTATTTTTTTAAATTTAATCACTTCTTTATAATTTATTTTAAGTTTTATGTTACAAACAAATTTGTGTATATATGTGTTCTATGTATAATATTCATTTTTGATAAAAAAAATGTAAGTGATTGAATTTCTACATTAAAATATTTATGATAGGTTGTTAACATATAATGTTTTTTATAACATGAATTTCATACCTCATTTACTTTACCCTTAGAATAATAAAACAATATTATCTTAAAAACTAACAATGTGATAGCTTTTTATAAATATATTTAAATTAAAAAATTTAATCAACGTGAACACTCATTTGTAAGTATGAGTGTGATTTTGTAATAAAATGTGTTTAATAATGTTTGTATATATGTGTTTATATTCTTTAACATACACTTACAAAAATAATTAAAATTTTAAAACAAGTAATAACAAATTTAAGTTTTAATTCTATTGAATTTATAATATATCAATTAAATTTATCAATAAGTGACAAGATACTATTATTATTAGTGATCATACCAATTTAGCTAAAAATACTTATTTTTAAACTAGTATAAAGGTTAGATAATTAATAATAATAACAATATTTAATTTTATCATATATATACACTTAATGTTTGTAAGTTTATTATTAATAGGATATTATTAAAGTATAATTTATCTTCAAAATACTCATAATAAGGTTCATTAACTTGAAAGAATATATGCTATAACTATTTAACTTTATAAGTTTAAATAAAATAAAATATAAAGATTAAGAAATAAATGTTATTGTGAACGTGTTAAACATAAATGACTTAAAATTTATAATTCATATTAATATTTATATTATAAAATTTATATTATCTTGTATAAAACTTAAGTAAATTTAAGGATACAAATTAAAAAAACAAAGTTTTAAGTATGTAAGAATTTAAAAGGAAAACATGATAACCGTATACTTATTTATAATAAACTTAATAAGAAAGTTTATGATAAATGAGTTTATATTTGAGCAATAATTTTAAATTTTTAATTAATTAGTATGGCGACCTAGTTTTTAAAAATGATGTATTTAAACTTTTTTTTTTAACTAATTAATTCATTGATAATTGAGTATTATATTTACTCACTTTATTCAAAAAAGATATATTTAAAATTTACATGGGAAAACCATTTAATATACTTTTTTTAACAAGTATATTCTATTAAGTAAATTTTAAGTATATTTACATTTTCTTAACGATGTCTTTTATAATCATGGGGAGGGACGAGTTACAAAAATTAATTATAAACGCTTCCTTCGTGATGTGAAATATGTCAAGAAGGTATTTAATAAATGATTTTCATATAACAACTTTGTCCAATATCTGTAATTTTTAAAAGTCATGCATAAATACTATAAGACACGTTTTCTAATTAAGTGTTCCTTACCACACAAATTAAAAGAACCTATGTTAATAAAATAAAATATTAAAAAAAATTAAATTCATCTATTAATAACATATGATTTTAAATTTTAAATTTAAATATTACATAATTAATATGTTAAAGACGATATGACAAGATAAACAAAAATGAAATAGGTTTGTAAAATGTTTTTGATATATCATTTGTATAAAAAATGATGTATGATATTGCAAAAAAAACATATTATTTTATATTATTTAATCATAGTACATATGTAAAAAATTTACTTATATATTCATATGTAATGCATATATGTAGAGTTATGTGACATTAATACATCTCTTATTTTTCATTATACACACATGTATGTATATTAAAATAGGTAAATTTTTGTATTTATATGATAGCCTCAATTAGCTTTACTTTATAAAAGTATAACATAAAAAAAATTTAATTTGGTAAATATTTTGTATTACTAATAAATAAGATTGTTTTGTTTATAGATGTTCCTTTTTATTTATAACATTTTAAATAGATAGTGTATTAAGATATGTAATTCAAATATTTTTTTTATTTGTTTTTTTACTCCTTAGAACTTGAAGTTTTTTAAATATACCAAACATAAAAATGATGCTTCTTTAACTTATTTTTATATTTTTTTTTATCTTTTTTGTTCTCAATTCTCATTTAATTGTATGTTATTTATTTTAAAATTTTCATATATTAAATATAATAATAAGAAGTTACATTTATCGTTATGAATTAATTTTTTATTATATTAATGATGATTTTATTGTTATAATGTATTTTAAAAAATTTTGATAAAAAATTCACCTTTGAATCAAGTTTTATACGATCCTTCAAAATTTTAAAATACATTATATATATTATGTTAAATATAAAAAAAACCACTTTAATTATTCATGTTATGCAATTCAAAAATTTATTTTATAAATGATAATGTAAGTTATGTGATTAAGTATAAATTATAGATTAATTGTAATATATTTTAAAAGTTACTGAATTTATGAAATTCAAAACAAAGTTTGTTTTAAGGTTACTAAAGGGTTTATATATAAAAAATTAAATTATTTTTCTTATGTTTTGAGTAATTACTATATAATATTTACTATCTTATTTTAAATGTTTTTCTTAAATTTAGTAGTCTTTCAAGAATAAAAAATTCATAAATATTATATTTTATACTCTATTGATTATTATTATAACATCTTACGAAGGTAAAATAAAAAAAGAGTACAAAAATTATAACATTGAAAATTGAAAAATTATACGTTATTTAAGTTATATAATAACATTTGAATGATAGCTTCAATTAGCTTTACTATATAAAAGTATAACCTATTTTTTTTAATTTGGTAAATATTTTGTATTAATAAAAAATAAAATTGTTTCGTTTATAGATGTTCCTTTTTATTATAACATTTTAAATAGATAGTGTATTAAGATATGTGATTCAAATATTTTTTTAATTTTTTTTTACTCCTTAGAACTTTAAGTTTTATTAAATATAACTAAACATAAAAAAGAGATGCTTCTTTAACTTATTTTTATATTTCTTCTTTATCTTTTTTTTTCTCGATTCTCATTTAATTGTATGCTATTTATTTTTAAAATTTTCATATATTAAATATAATAATAAGAAGTTACATTTATTGTTATCAATTAATTTTTTATTATATTAATGATGATTTTATTTTTATAATGTATTTTTAAAATTTTTGTAAAAAATTTACTTCTGAATCAAATTTTATATGATCCTTCAAAATTCTAAAATACATTATATATATTATGTTAAGTGTAAAAAAAACCATTTTAATCATTCATCATGTTATAAGATTCAAAAAACTATTTTATAAATGATAATGTAAGCTATGTGATTGAGTATAAATATATAAATTAATTATAATATATTTTAGAAGTTATTGAATTTATGAAATTTAAAGCAAAGTCCGTTTTAAAGTTACTAAAGGGTTTATATATAAAAAAAATAAATTATTTCAGTTATCGTTTATGTAATTACATATAATATCTACTATCTTATTTTAATGTTTTTCTTAAATTCAATAATCTTTCAAAAATAAAAAATTTATAAATATTATATTTCATACTCGTGTTGATTATTATTATAACAACTTATAAAGGTACAATGAAAAAAAAGTACAAAAATTATAACATTAAAAATTGAAAAATTATACGTTATTTAAGTTATATAACAACATTTGAACATTTTTCTATTTAATGGTGTAGTTATGCACAATTTGTTTATGTGAGCAAGTGTGTGTGTGTGTGTGTGTTCCCCTTATAAAAAGTCATTCAAATTTTAGCTATTTTTTGTATGATATGAATTAAAGAGAAAGTGTTTTAATGTATTTAGAAAATTATGTAAATATCAAAATTAATAATATACATAAGTATATAGTAAAGAAGTATATTCTAGAATCCAAATTATCCTCGAATATACCTGATGAGTAAACGAGTGTGACACGCGCAGTCAAGTACATGTTTTTCCCTGCTAGTTGGTACTTTATATTTACAGTTTAAATAATCTAAATATATTTTAATTATATATAAATATAATTTAAATTGACTAAGTATAGTTAAAAAGAATGTGAAACATGAGCCACAGAAAACAAACACCATGTCATAAGACACCAGGTCAGGTTTAGGGCCTATGTAGCTTTATTAAAACAAATTTCTTTCTTTTTGGTGAACAGTGAGACAAACACATGAACAGTGTAATAAAACATTCATATGTGGAGGATTCAACAAGGGAGCTGTACACTTCAAGGGATTATATATGAATTCCCAAGGTACCCATTTAATAAAAACATATATAAATATATAGAGTATGGAAGATGAACAGGGGATGATGGAATTTGGGGATATGTGGGATTTGAGTGTATGTGGGGATTAGATCCTATGGGATCTGTGGGGAATCTTGGGGCTCTTCATGGGTTTCCCTGATAACGGGGTATGGCAGATCTTGGTAGGAATGGTGCTGTTGAGCGGGACATTGAACAGGTATTTCTATATATATTTCTCTTCTGCATGTTGGGTTTAGGTTGGATTAGCTTAATTATCACAATTTCATATATATATTTTCACGATTTCATTCTATATGTACACATGTATATATACATATGTTTATATATGCACATTTTCCATTTCGGAATGAAGTCTTAGTTTAAGTCATTGAATGTGTATTTGTAGAAACACACACACACACACACACACGTGGTGTGTGTGTGTTCAAACTTAGTTATTATTTACTCATGGCTTTGTTTTTCTTTACTCAATGTTTATTTTATTTCATTATGCATTAGGCTGTTTACGTATAGTTGACATATGCTAATTGTATAATACCGATTATATATGTACATGTTGTTTAATTTAGGCCATAACTGCACTCAAGAAAGGAGCTCAGCTTTTAAAATATGGACGAAGGGGTAAACCAAAGTTTTGTCCTTTCAGGCTCTCCAATGTAAGCATGTGTACACACACATGTATATATGTATGTTAAATTTATGTAGTTCTCTATATTAGATATAGTATTATATGGTTTATTGAGTTCTTTAGTTTAATTATGTATACAGGATGAGACACATTTAATATGGTATTCAGGAAACGAAGAGAAGAGTTTAAAACTTAGCTCCATAACAAGAATAGTTCCTGGCCAGCGAACAGTAAGTATAGATATTAAATTTTTATTTGGTAAACCTTTCTTAAGTATTCTTATTTGTTAAGGTTAGTTATATTTGTATAATAGTTTTTATTTTTTTTATTACGTTATGGCAGGCAAATTTTCAAAGATACCCACGTCTTGAGAAAGAATATCAATCATTTTCACTTATTTACGCCAACGATCGTTCGTTAGATTTGGTAAGACTATCAAAGCTTTTACAGTATCTTCTTTATACAGACATACATCTGTACATAATATTTTACATAATGTGTGTGTGTGTGTGTGTGTGTGTGCATATATTAACTACTTTTTATAATTATTAAATTTAGTGTTATTTTATTTGATTAGATTTGCAAAGATAAAGACGAGGCAGAGGTCTGGTTTGTTGGTTTAAAAGCTTTAGTTTCTGGTGGGCAATTATCACGGCTGAGATTTGATTCACGGAGCGACAGCGGTCCGCCGTCTGATTCGAATAGTCCGGCAACATGGTCTAGAATATCCCCTGCAAGCTCACCGTACGGAAATGCGGATATTCCACGCCAGGTATATAATGTACTGTCCAATATATTCTTTGCACGACATGACAATGATATATTATACAATATTTGTTGAAGTATACAAAAGGTTTTATATATCTGTTCATTTATAGTACGAGAATATATAGTACAACATCGTATATATTGTATGATTGTATACTTTAGAATACTTTAGTAGATTCACTTCAAAATTATATAGTATATAGCTAGAATTTGAAATTTATAAATGTATAACACAGTGTATTTGTATATACGATATATAACTTTGTTATATAGACTGAACATGTATATCAAAACTATGTACTTTTTTATTATTAAATTGTTTTTTAATATTAAATATTAAGAATATTATATTCTTTAGGAGGGAAGAGAAACATTCAGGTATCAAAGCCCATACGGAAGTCCACCACGGTACGATTCCAAAGTATTTCTGGAAAATTCCTCCACCATTGGATCGCTGCATTCTGCAAGCTCAGACGTTGGATCAGAGCCCGCAAGTTTGCAAATACGTGGTGTTGATAATTTCCGTGTGAGCATGTCAAGTGCAGTCAGTTCTTCTAGCCAAGGTTCTGGCCAGGAAGAAGGTATATATGTGTGTGGTGTACATGTGTACACACACACACACACAACACACACACACACACACACACATATATATATATGTATGTATGTATATACATTTTTGTAGGAGATGCACTTGGTGATGTTTTTCTATGGGGAGAAGGCGTAGGGGTGGATCTGATGCGTTGCTTCCAAAGGCTCTTGAATCTGCAGTGGTGCTGGATGTTCACCACGTGGCATGCGGAAATCGCCACGTTGCCCTTGTTACAAAAAGGAGAAGTGTTCTGCTGGGGAGAGGTATGTGTATATAAACACATACGGTACTATGTGTGTATACGTATAGTGTGCTATAAACTGCTTATATATAACCACGTATATATATGTATATATTTAACGTGCATGTATGTATTAATTTCAAGTTTTACTAAATTATTAAACACACTTAAGGAAAGTGGAGGCCGGTTAGGACATGGCGTGGATGTACAAGTAGCTCATCCACGTCTTGTGGAGGCTCTAGCTAATACAAATACAGAGCTTGTAGCATGTGGAGAATATCATACATGTGCAGTTACCCTCTCAGGTATTAATTAACAATTAATTATGAATAAGTTTATTTATCATATTAAATCAACTTAAGCTTTAATTAATTAATATAAAACTCAGGGGATTTATATACATGGGGTGATGGAACACAATGTACTGGGCTGTTGGGTCATGGGAATGATATTAGTCATTGGACACCGAAGCGTGTATCGGGTCCCTTGGAAGGCATCAGAGTATCTTCGGTAATAAATAATTATAATACAAATTAATATTTCAATATACATATTGAATAGTAGTGATAATAATACTTTATTAATCACTTGTGCTCTACCAGGTTTCGTGTGGTATTTGGCATACAGCTTTAGTTACTTCTGCAGGCCAGGTATATCATCATCTCTCTCTCACACACAATTTACTTATTTGTTATAATTAATAGCTATTCACATTTGGAGATGGGACTTTTGGTGTACTTGGCCACGGAGACAACAGAGTGTTTCATATCCAAAAGAAGTCGAGTCACTCAAGGGACTCAAAACTGTACGCGTGGCGTGCGGTGTGTGGCACACTGCGGCCGTGGTAGAGGTCATGGTGGGATATTCCAATGCCGGAAGTTGCTCTCGGGAAAGCTGTTCACATGGGGAGATGGTGACAAAGGCCGGCTGGGACATGGTGATAAAGAACAGAAGCTTGTTCCTACATGTGTGGCTGCCCTTGTTGACTATAATTTCCGCCAGGTGTGTATGTATCTGTATATACACATATATACACAAGTGTATATGTGTATGTACACACACACACACACACACACACACCACACACACACACACATATAATATATATATATATATATATATATATATATGTGTGTGTGTGTGGTGTGTGTATATGTATATGTATTGATCGTTATAATAGCCATGACAGCCTTGGTTCTAGTCCCATGCAGTACGTCTCTCTCTCTCACTCTCTCTTTCACTCAACACACACGCCGTATCAATCATAAATTTTACGTATTTATAGGTGGCCTGTGGGCACGCACTCACAGTAGCACTAACAACAAATGGACGTGTATTTACAATGGGAAGCAATATATATGGTCAATTAGGAGACGTACGTGCCGATGGTAAACTCCCTGGTTTAGTTGAAGGCAAACTATGGGAGTCCTTTGTTGAAGAGATTGCTTGTGGATCTTACCACGTGGTTGTATTAACCGCTAAAACTGAGGTATATACCTGGGGTAAAGGTGCTAATGGTCGTCTTGGTCATGGGGATGTTCTCGACAGAAATACACCTACCTTGGTTGAAGCACTCAGGGATAAACAGGTGATACATATCTATATACGTATATATGTGTGTATGCATACGTGTATGTATGTGTATAGACATATACACGTATGTATATATGTATCTCTATTTATACATCGTGTATATACAGCTGGCCAGGAGATATATATATTGATATATAGATATATAGATATAAAGTATTTGCTTTATAGGTAAAAAGTGTTGCATGTGGAGCAGGGTTTTCAGCAGCAATTTGCCTACACAAGTGGGTATCAGGTGGGACCAATCTGCATGTATATTTTATATATGTGTGTACACGTCTATACACATGTATATGTGTGTGTATATATAATTTGTAAATATTTATAGGGATAATTATGGCTTGTTTAGTTTAGTTAGTGGTAATTATTTAGTTAGTGACTATCGTAATTGTTGATAATTATAAGTAATTATCAGGTGCAGATCAATCTGTATGTTCTGGTTGTCGGCAACCATTTGGTTTCACACGCAAAAGACACAACTGTTATAACTGTGGCCACAACTTTTGTCATTCATGTAGTTCAAGGTAACTAACACACACACATGTATTTATGTATGGATGTATGTATATCTACATGTATGTATGTATGTATGTATATCTATATGTATATTTCTCTCTCTCTCTCTCTCTCTCTCTCTCTCTCTCTCTCTCTCTCTCTCTCTCTCTCTCTCTCTCTCTCTCTCTCTATATATATATATATATATATATATATATATATGATTATTGACAGGAAATCTGTGAAGGTCGTTAGCACCAAACCCCAACAAACCGTATAGAGTATGTGATCCATGTTTTGCAAAGCTTAAGAAAGGTGCCGAGGTTGCATCATCTTCTTCTTCCTCGGTTCCTTTGTCAAGCCAGTTCCTGTAAGAAGGATTAACGATGTCAGACCAGGTGATAAACTTGGTAAACCTCCTGTTGGTCTTGACACAAGGTACGTGTGTGGATACACTGTTTTCTGTATATACATATACATATAGATGTATATGTATGTATGTATGTATGCATGCATGTACGTATAGCTTGCATGTATACATGTATATATCATGTGTATGTATCATGTATACATGCAAGCTATATACATGACACATGCTATTATAGAAAACAAGGTGGAGAGGGGACAATAAAAAGGGTAAAAAAGGTAACGGATGGTCTAGAGCAAGTCTCACCAGTAATACCCACATTACAACCTGCATGGGGAGCAGTGGATATTCCATCGATGTTTAATCCATACTTAAGCGGGGTTAACCGGGGTTTAGTCTCTGCAGTATCGGTCCCAACTTCGAGAATGGCTTCGAGAAGTGTATCACCTCTGTCTAGAAGACCTAGTCCACCTCGGTCAGCCACGCCGACGCCCACTTTGACGGGTTTAACCACTCCTAAAGCTGTTTATGACGAGCTTAGGAAGGAAAACGAGCTTGTTAACCTTGAAGTCGTGAGGTTGAAGGAACAGGTGTGTGTGTGTGCGCGTGCGTGCGTGCGTGTGCGTTGCATTATATATATATAGAGATAGAGAGAGAGAGAGAGAGAGACACACACACACACACACACACACAAACACAAACGTACGTACACTAAATGTGTGTTTTACAGAGTGCTTATTATGTATGTACTTATCCTGAGTTTGACAATGCAGTATATGATTATATATACAAGTGTGTATACATAAACACACACACACACACACGTGTATGTTTGTGTGTGTGCGTTTATGAAATTATTGTTATTGGTTTTTCTATTGTAATTTGTATTGTTAATTTAAGGTTGAGGAGTAAATAGGAAGGTACAACAACAAGATGCAGAAATAAGAAGATCTGGACAACAAGTGCAAGAGGCCTTGGCAATCGCTGGTGAAGAGAGTGCCAAGTGTCAAGCAGCAAAGGAAGTCATAAAACAACTGACTGCACAGGTTAATAAAATTTCTCTCATTTTTATTCTTTTTTTAACTTATTAATTATTATACTAATAAATATACTCAGTTATGTATTTAGTATTTATATAGATAAGCTCCTCTCTCTCTCTCTCTCTCTCTCTATAGACATAACTTACAAATATAGCTTATATTGATGCATCGTTTATTACTTGCTGACCAAGACCATATGCTATTTCATATTCTAACTATTTCTCTATTTGTATACGCTATATTACACATGCAGACACACACACACACACACACATGAATATAAAATTTAACATGATTGTTTGTGAGTAGCTCAAGGAGATGGCAGAACGTGTACCGGCAGGAGTACACAGACACAGCAAGTTTCACCACGACTTTCCAAATGGTGTAAACCATCCACATGACTCCCTCACAGACGATGAGTCAAACTACAGATACAACGTGGGGAGTTTCACACCAGGTTTCACACAAACGCCAGGTTTCACACCGAGTTTAACACCCAGTTTGCGGAATACCTCAGATACAAACGGGTTAAACAGCCCGCAACAGAGGAGATCCAGTCTGCTGAGGAGTTATGATACAGATGGAGAGAAAGCCGAGTCCGCCATGGGAATCGAACCCGAGACGGATTGGGTTGAACAGGATCAACCCGGTGTTTATCTCACTCTTTGCGTCTTACCCTCTGGTGGTAGAGAGTTAAAACGAGTGAGATTCAGGTACGTGTGTGCGTATATGTATGTTTACATGTGCGTGCGTATGTGTGTGAGAGAGAGAGAACCCGTCTTAGAACAGGTTAAGGTTCACTTAAATATATGTACGTTTACATGTGTGTGTGTGTGTGAGAGAGAGAGAGAACCCGTCCTAGAACAGGTTAAGGTTTACTTAAAACTTTGTTAACTTGCAGCCGGAAGAGGTTTAGTGAGAAGCAAGCAGAGCAATGGTGGCAAGAGAACAGGCAAAGAGTACACGAGCAGTACAATATACGTAGCGTAGATCGTACAACGGCACCTGGAAACAAGTTATAAGTATAAAGCAAATTCTTTATTTAATTTCTTTCGTTTTTTCTATCTATACTATTTCGTTAATGAAGAATGGTATGGAGAGGTGAAGATTATCAACCACGCATAAGTCCTCTGCCACAAGGTAAATATTATCTTATATATATATATAATTTTTTCCGCATTAATATAATGATTATTTATATGTATTTATAATAATTGTATATAAAATTATATTATGATAGATGTTGTTAGCGAGTACAAAGGCTGTAGTGGACGTCTTGTTGCTCTGGAGATTAGCAATCTTTGTAACATATATCTTCTTAAGAGGCCAAAAGAATTTTCCATTTGTTAAATCTTATATATATATGTGTGTGTGTGTGTGTGTGTGTGTGTGTTGAATATATAACTTGTTGTGGACATGAAATACAGTACCTATGTTGTAATATCATACACGGTATATTATATTATACTAATTACAACTCATTAAACTATGTAAAATCATATTTAAATGTTGATCATGAATAAAATAGATTATTATTAAGTTTTAAGTTAAAATTAGTTTGCATTATAAAATAGTTAAACAATATCATGTAAATGTGTGTGTGAGAGAGAGAGAGCAATAAACTATACATCTCATGTGTACTGTATATATCCAATGATATGTGGTATTTATAATTTGCTTTAATTTAAATATTTATTTTGTATAATTTTGTAAATAATAATATTTTATGTAAATATATGCTATAGAATTTTCTTCACTAGTTACTGTGTGTGTAATATTACAAGCTTTTAACTAATAATTAGATGTGAATGAAAATAGATTTAATACATTTTAGATTTAATTAAATTTAATACATTTTAGATTTAATATTCTCCAAAATTTTGTAAGCAAATGAAATAAACATAACTATTAACTAAATATATATAGCATTATATATATTATATTTTTGTTAAGCTATTATATATTCTTATACATATGTATATATCCAACACTTTTGCCTTCATTTGAATATATATACACAGATCAATTATTCAATTAATTCAATACTGATTCTAACATATACTATAGTTTAAATATTTAAATTATTGTTCCAGGGTTTTAATAAAGTTTAAAATACACGTATTTAATTATAAATAGTATAATTCATATTATCTGGATTTATTACATATTTAACATTAATATCTATAATATATCATTTATCTTAAGAGGCCAAAGGAATTTTCATCTGATAATTTTTATAGATGTGTGTGTGTGTGTGTGTGTGTGTGTGTGAGAGAGAGAGAGAGAGAGAGAGAGAGAGAGAGATTATTATAAAGTTCTGTAAGAGAGATACATGTGTGTGTGTGTGTGTGTGTGTGTGTGTGTGTGTGTGTTCTAAGTATATAACATCCGATGTTGTATTTTGGACATGAAATACATTGTAAAAATGTGGTACCTATGTTGTAAATATCATACATTAGTATATCATAAATTTGGTATTTATTTATGCTTTAATTTAAATATTTATTTTGTATTTTAATGGTAATAGAGCTTCTGTTTAACTAGTGCGTTAGTGTGTGTAAAGTTTATATTGAACTACATTAGACTACATGCTTTTAGCTAATAATTAAATTTTCATCAAATGTTATTTAAATATATTTACTTTAATATTCATAGGTTCAACTTATACAAAATTTATTCCATTGTGATGCAGGTTTGATTTTACACATGAAATTATTAGTTCTTACAATAGTTTTATAGATTTTGACAATAATCACATTGATTTCCAATATATATATGTGTTGTGTGTGTGTGTCATCATGTGTAAACTAAAGTGATTTTATTTATTAAAAAGAAAGAGTTTGAAAGTCCGGTTGTCACTAAAGTATGTATCTTTTTATGTATGTATATATGATATTTTATACATATGCTAGAATTAGATTCTCTAGTTTTCATATGCACATTTGCTGAACCATAAGCCGGGATATGTAATTGAATTTAACCTTTTTATGATAATTCTACACACATAACCCAAATAAAATTACATTAAGCTAGCATATTTTTATTGTAATTTATACAAAATAAATATTTAAATTGAAGCATAAATAGTTACTGTATATATATAGACATTCCATATTTGAAGTATACTCATAGAGCTCTCTCTCACACACATTCACATTCACACACATGTACATGTATATTGTTTAACTGTTTTATAATGTAGGTTAATTTTATTTAAAACTCTATATTAATCTCTCTTTTTATTGCACACACATGCACGCATTTTATTTTATTATTTGATTTTTATACATTATTTTTAAGTTTTAATATGTTATAGTTAAATGTGTTGTAATTATCAACTGTGTTTAAAGTGGTACTTAACTATACTTTCACACAAGCGCACACACATACACAATATGTGTATATTTATAAATTTATCTGACCTGTTCAGAGGATATAGATGTTTAAACCAGAGCTTGCAGTATTATAAATACATATAAATAATCATTATATTAATTTGAAATTATATTTATAATATAATAATGTTTTTCAAATGCTACATACAGTTAAAACTTCACAATAAATAACAACCGTTAGCTAATAATTATAAATGAAAATCTTGAAGTGCTGTATGTATATATATATACATAACAGGTCGCATTATAGTTTTATAGTTTAGATTTAATATTTTACTTATCCAAAATATTAAGATTATGATTATATTTTTAAACAGCTACAAGTTCTTCCACCACAACAACGCTCATTTAATTCTACATATTAAATTATTAACAGTAGTTTTTAAAGTTTTTCAATAACGAGTACTTGTCTCTCTATGCATATTACCTGTTCATCAAATACATGTAAAATTTATTTATAGAATAAAAAGAGTTCCTAACCCTAAGCCTAAACACGTTTAATACGTTCAATATGTATAATTTTTAAAACTTCATGTATCTAACATATACATATACAAGTGGCAATACATGTAATTATATATTTAAGTATAAATCAAATATATGCAATGAATATATTATGTTTATAAAATAGTTAGCAATTAAAATATACACAGGTAAGTGAAAAAAAATATAAAAATGTAGATTTAGCTGTATAATAAAATTACAATAATAATTACAAGTAACTACATATACATAATGTAATTGTAGTTACCGCCATTAAATATTTAAAATACAATCTTAACCATTCTATTATTTACATGTTGGATGTATACCAGAAACATACTATATTTTCTATTGTCTTTTTTGTAATTAATTAACATTACTTAAAGGGTAATATTACTCTCCAGCATTTAGGAATTAGAACATCTTTATAAAAATTTACTTAGTTTGATAAGTATAAACGATATATAAATATATGATATTTATCAAATGTATACCATTCTTAAATATAAATGTATGATTAATAATAAAAATAGTAATATTTTAAGAACGTGTTTTAAAACAATGTGTTAGATTGTAACACATTCTTTTAATTAAGGCTTTAGTTATAAGGAAAATGAAAATAAAACTCTAAATTTATAAATGTATTAATATAATTCTGCTTATCAGATATATATTAAATTATCTATGAATCTCACATTATCTTAAGTGTTACTGTTTAACAGCATTGAATCCAAAATTGTGTTTGCTAATATATGAAAATTATAGCAAACACTCTCTCTCTCTCTCTCTCACACACACACACACACTGTGTGTGTGTGTTTGTGTGTGTTTTATAGAGGCTTACTCATCAATGTCCTTCTCCATCTTGGTGACATGGGGAACCTCTAACTACATGAGAAACAAACTGCATAGGAAAGTAATTAAATAATACGGGAATGTACAAAATAAAACTTAACAAAATAAATTAATTCTCAAAACCATTTCTTGTATAATCTAATAATAAATAATTAAATGATTTAATTCAATTTAATTTAATGTATCGAGTTCTAATGTAAATATTCTAGTGAATATATTAACACGGACAACTATATAATTAGCTGCATGTATAAACCGTTAAAAACATTGCATAGGGTTAAAATATATCAATCAATAACATCTTCTCATCGTGCTTCTTATCTCTTTTCGGCGCTTCCTCGTCTCCATGAGAAGCCGTTCATTTTTAATACCATCTTCCTCAATCTCATCTAGTATGCCACCTTCTTTACTTCTCAGCGTTTCAAGTTCCACTCTGAAATCAACATCCTTGTCATTTGCCGCTAATTTCCTTAACACTTGCGAGATCTTGTCCAGATGCTTACCGCCACTGCAGGATGCTGATCCCCAAAATGGAGAAACAATCACTACGTTGGGCAAAACCATCTCAGGAAAATGGCCATAGGAATCATCTATCATTACCACACGCTTGAGATCCCTCCCCAACTGTGATAAGTCTTTGCTGTGGTTATAAATCCTGTGAGAAAATATCTTCTTCTCTGGATCCAAGAACATGTCAACGATCGGATCCGCATAGTACTGTTGCGAGCCAGTCCACAGCACAATCTCGTAAAGCTCTACCATTTCGTTAAGAAAATCATCCACTCCATCCCGCTTTGCAATGTAAAACTCACAATCTTTCTCGTTTCCGTGGCTGCAGCTATAACCACATGAGGTCGTACTCATGGAATGTATCAGAGTCTGGTCCAAGTCCAATACTAGAGTTGGCTTCCCGCTAGATTCTGGAGGTAACAATGGATTTCTGACGACTGTTTCTCCATAATTTTTTTTAAAAGATATCCTACCGTCGTAATAATACATTGTATCTCCTTCTAGTCCGCAAAATGACTTTTCAATGCCCTCTGGAGTCTCAAGCATGATCCTAAGTGAATAATAATTTTTTTGTGTTGCATAAACAAGTGGACTCTCCGTCGTACCCATTACACCAAGCAGCTCAAAAAGCTTGTCCACGCTATGATGTGTGAGGTACTTCATAGCCTTACCCTTTCCATTGGCATCGTAGACGTAGTGTGTATCACCAAAGATCACATCCAAGTCCACCCCATTACCAACAAGGACAGGAAATATATCATCCACATCCATATCCAGACGCTCCTTGATGTATATCTTACGCTTGACAACCTCCAAGCGCTCGTAATTATATATCTTCTCGTGTATAAAAGGATCGAGTTCATCACCAGATGTATCTAGGATCTCTCTCAGCTCTTTCAGGCTCTTCCCATGGAGATCCTTCATATGGTAAATAGTTCCATTCTTATGGAAGATATAGCTCTCTGAATCTATATACCATTTGAATCTCCGGGCGTCTATCCACAAAGTCTGATTTGAAGACCTCTTCTTTACATATATAATGCCCGGGAGCTGAATCTTGAGATGTAAAACGGATTTATCAAAAAAAGAAGAAATCAAGCTCCATCCATATGAGGTTAGCATGTAGACCTCCGCCTCCTTTCCAACTTGAGTTAGAATCCTAATTTTTGATATGGCTTCTTCCAACGACTTCAAGCCATTGAGCTCAACATGTGCAGCAGAAGAATGAGTACGTACTGCTTCTTCTGTTTTTTCAATTTCTTCCAGCGGATCCAATATGCAATAGTAAACTGTGCAATCCATCTTCTTTTTTAGCCTAAACCTTTTAGGTTTCAAATCTAAAATAAGAAAAGAGCATATTCCATTTTCAAATTTAAAATGATACACAGAATATGTTTATTACTTATCAAGTTGTCTAGATTAAAAAAAAACTTTGAAGAACTTAATCTTATTACTTTGAAAATCACTTCCACACTTTGTTAAAAAAAAATTTGAAATTGCAATATTCCTTCGTTCTCGTAGAAAAAATAAAAGTTATTAAAATACATATGTATCTAATATTACCAGTGCAACCAGCGTGGAGCCTTTTATTTTTACATGTTTTTAATAATTAAAAATTGTAAGTAAATGAGAAAAATATTTTTATTTATTATACTCACAAATCTTCCAGGCATTAAAATATTTTGCTCATTTACTTACAATTTTTAATTATTAAAAATTGTAAGTAAATGAGCAAAATATTTTAATGCCTGGAAGATTTGTGAGTATAATAAATAAACATAATACAGAGTGATTAAATTAGACTGGTTTTCACATCTTTGCGTGTCCTGGATCAAATAATATAAAATTTGAGTAATCCTGGTAGTATTAATTTAATGTTTCCTATGGGCAAATAACAAAAGATGTAAAGTGTGTGTCCGAGAGAGAGTGATTGGTTTAAATTGTTAAGGTAGCAGCTACAACTGTATACCGAACGGTTGGTATTCCATGGAGGTTGTGAAATGGTATATAAGGATAGGTCCCTAGAGCGATTAACCTCAAGACTCATAAAGATAATGTGATCAGACTTAGACAAGCTCATACCAATAAAAATGTGTTACTACATATCGCATGACAAAAGCTATTTACAGGTGAACAATCGCTCTATAGAACTGGGACAGGTCATAACTAACCCCTCATGGACATGATTTAAGGTTGGTACAGGTAGATTAATGTTAAGCAACCCCAAACACATAACCACGCTATGAAAGACTGTAACTAACGAACTTACTTAAGTTGTTCAATCCAGATATTTTATACACCTTCAGGATGAACACCTTGCCAGAAAGCTCATCCGATTATGAGACATTAGAATTAAACTTTCCTTTAGCAAAAAATACCTAATTCCCCAATCTATGGGTCAATCTCCTTCTCTAAATGCTCGTGGGAAACAAGTTCTACGGCTACATATATGGAAAAACAAAAACAGCCAGAAACTGTTACAAGGACGGATCAGGCTGCCGGCCCCAGCAAGAAACCTAAGCTTTTTGAAGAAGTTGAACTACTGCAAGAGGCAATAAATGCCCTCTCCAAAGAAAGTAACAAGGATGTAGAAACTCCTTGTGTCTTCTGAAGTCCTTGTTGTCGCCATTCCAAATGCAAAAGCAGGTTTATGAGTGTGTGTAACTCTTCATTACATTGCAGTAACCAGATAACCAGCCGGTCCTCCCAAAGTTGGCTCCAAACAATGGAAGGCCTTCCATGTGTGTACATGTTTGCATATTTAAAGACACATGTTAAGATCTTAAACTATACATTACAAATTATGTATGTTTTTCTCATCTGAAGTGGTGACTACAACAGGGTCGATCACATTGGATGCATTTGGTAAATCACATGATTATCATAATAATTAATCACTTCATTTTACTAGAAACATGGCACAAAATCTTCTCAGGGAAAGTAGAGAACAAGGTGTATATGTTTGTGCGGGATACAAGTTATGTTTCTTTTACTATTTTTAATTTTTGTGCACAACAAACATCAATATATATTATAGACACAAGATATATCCATATAGACAAAATATGAACATAACTTGTATTGTTTTAACTTTTAACATAACATATTAACACAAAATATAAATATCACAAAGTCAATCTTAAACTCTTCAATAATCTCCTTTGATGCATTGGAGCTTGCACGCAAGAATGTCATACATAGATGCATGATATGTATATATGCGTATTACAGGTATGGTAAAGAGGGGCATCCACACTGCACGCCACCTTGTGATCCTCTGCAGATAAGTCCAGGGTTTCTGGAGCACTCCTTGGGTTAATTGCAGTCCTGATCTTGGATATTGTTCAAGCAGTTGGCTTAATTAAGGAAAAAGAAGCATTATCTTGTGGATTAACTTTGTTACATGGTAATATGCCCAATCAACTATTTAAAAGTTCATTACGTAAACCCTAGGGCCTAAACCCAAGGTTATTATGTAACCTTTATAAATGGTATGTAGAAAAAAGACAGAGAAAACTATTGCCCAGCTCTTAAAAAAGTTATAAGTATATTAATATATTTAGTTAAATGTATAATACTAATAAATAAACATTTTTGAAGAATACATATTAGGATATACCATGGAACCTTACAATATTATTTACATATTTAATTATAAAACTGAAGGTTGGCATGTGCAACGTGAATGAGAGTTCAAGCTTGAAGAAACTAATAATAATGCTAAATATTAACTCTTCTTATGAATGAGTTAATATCAAAACCATATAATTGTATTGTCGTGTTTGGAACAACTTGTGGTTTGAAATAATGGGATTTCAATCTCAAGGTTGGAGCTGCTCTTTGACTTAAATCGTGGGGTTGGAGCCTCATTACTTGGGGCTTTGTGAGGCATAACACTCACTTCATAAGCATTGAGTCTAGGCTCACTTTGTTAGTGTGGAGGCTCAATTCATGTGCATAGGGGCACTTTTTGTGTGCATGGAGGATCATCTTGGGTACATGAGGAATCATTTTATGTGCATATCACTTTATCAATTTAAAGGTTCTCGTTGTATGCATGGCATATCACTTTGTGTACATGGGATCTCACTTCGCTCTCACTTTATTAACAAGACTGACTTTATGGATATTGAGTCTTTCTTTGGTCTAGAAGACTCACTTCACGGGCGTGAAGGTTCAATTTGTGATTTAGGAGACTTACTTCATAAACATGAAAGCTCAATTTGTTGCATGAAAAAGCGCATCACTTCATGGGCTTGTTACTTCACTTTATAAGAAAAAAGTATAACTTCATAGTTCCATGACCCTTACTTTGTGTCGTTTAAGTATTGTTTTATGGGACATAACTTTGTGGGGTTGGTGTTTTCACTTTGTATAAATATAGATTATTATTTTTTTATATATAATTAACAATGAAAGTATATGAATTTTTTTTTCTTTATTCAATAATGTAAAGCTCTTATAAATGGGATTGAAAATTAAATTTTTAACTATTATTTTCATTATTGATCTAAACATACATGTTCACTACATGAACTATTTATTCATAATATTTTTTTGAAGAAATTTTAAGAACATATAAAAAATTTATTCATTATAAGGGAGATATGTTCTTATATATTTAATCACATTAATTGAGTGATGCAATAACGAAATGAACTTTCAATTCGATAATCATCATTATTTAATTTAATTAATTTTAACAATAAAAACAATTGAATAATTTCACTCAATGAGATAAAAAATATTCATTTATTTAAATCCAACAATTAAGGTAATTAAAATTCATCAAATAACACTTAAATTTACCACAAGTTAAACTACAAAGACACATTAGACTCACAGTGTTGGACATTTGAGATATGTTTACAACAGTCAAATCTCACTTTTGATTATGAAAGTTTACTAATGTCTTAAAAGCTTTATCATAAAGTATTTGAAAATAAATTTCCTTGTATTTTCTATGTATAAATGTAATATTAATATTCTTATGTCGCCCATACACATACACAAACACAAGGCACATTGTTAGGATCATAGTTACTCACTTAAAAGATTTTAGTTATGTTTATTTCTTTGGGGTATATAATGAGAAAAATATCAAAAATAATATATGATGAAAATACAAGAGTTGAATGAAAATATAAAATTATGGGTTGCAATTATAATATGAAGGTTGAGATGGAATATGCATTTACAAAAATAGTAAAATATAGTCTATACAAAAGTTATTATAACGATAATAAGGAAGGAATAAGTTAAAATAACTAGACTAGACTGGGGATATGTGTATAACTAAATTAGAATAGAACTAGATATAATATACACTCTCATTTTACTCTCACTTTGTCTTTTTGCTTGATTCTTTATTTTTTAGTATATTTTTCTCTCTTTGTTACTACCTATTATATATTTTATCATCCTTATTTTATTCCACTTTATGAAGTTTAATCTTTATTTTATTACATATGCACCTTATTATGTTCATCCCTTATCACGGGTTGACGGTTGATGGTGGTGACATAATTACGTTTCTAGATTTATGAAATTCTAACTTAACAACACTCCTCTTATGCTTATGTGATATGTACGAGTGATAAAGTTTGAATAAGAAAAGTTAATGACTAAGGTATTATTATTTATTAATTAAGTATTTTAATGTTGATGTTTTAAAGTTTTACAATATAGTTGTTTTTCAATGTCCTATATCACAATCTTGTAGGTGGAATATATAATTACCAAGCAATTAGAAAGACTAAAATGGGAGAATGAACATTATATTATGAATCTTGGACCATTTGAAGTGTTCTTATTTAATTCTAGTTCAAATAAAAAGCTGCTTGCTCATGTTAAAATCTTATATTTCAATATTAATTAATAAATTTATTATCTATATCATTTTATATATAAAATAAAATTGTAATAAAATATTAATTTTATAAATGTATTTATAGTTATATAACAATTTTAAATAGTACTATTTTAAAGTCACTTCAATATAAGTTAGTTTGTCTATTACAATCATATATTGGCGTTTAAAGTTTGTATTATATGTATGTGAGGGGGTGCAAATTAAACACTATATATAATATTTATTTATATAATAATGACAAATTCTTTCCCTATTTGATTTCTATAAGTTCAATCATTAAACTCCAAAAGTCTTACATTTATATAATTTGAATATACTAATCTATTTATTTAAAATTGTTTACAGCACATTACTTTTTAAGAGTTGGGGTCCTATTCCATGTTCTTCTTGTGAGAGTGCATAATGTAGCTTATATCATTAATGTTTATTGATATTGTGATAGAACGAGTACATTGTCAAAGAAAAGTTATTCAAAATATATAATAATATGATAAACTTTTTTATCTGGAAGATCTCAAAATTAAGTTCTTCCATTTAAATAATCGTACATTAAAAACTTTACAATAAGTAAAATAAAACATTTTTTAATATAATTATATTGTTAACAATCTAGGTTTAGACATTTACTTATGCTATTGTAATAACTTATGGTGACTACGTCTTGAAATGAAAGGAATTTGTATTTGAAACATTGTGGAAATTAATTTCATAAGTACTAGATTAAAGAAGTAATAAAAGTTAAAATTAACATGATATTTCCATATATACCTTTGAAAGTTTATATATACATGGGACACTTACAAAATGGGCCTTAGTTTAGGATGTATATAAGAAATTGAAGGAAAATTAATGTTTCCTTTAATTTTCTACCTATTTACATTACAAAAATATGTATGTATTAACCTTAAGGAACCTTGCATCATAATTTATAAATTTTTTTCCCGTGTCGTAACAGGAAGCATCCTAAATCCCCTTAGAAAGTATTATAATAAAGGGAGCTCATTGTGCAGACTAGCTTTTATATAATAATTAATTAATTAAGCTAGTTTGTAAAATAAGGGTCCACCTTTTATTTCAATAATTTTAAATGCTTGTTGTTATAGCAAGAGAGAAAATCTTAATGAGAAAAATTAAGAAGATTGAATTTCTTATGAATTAAGAAACAACAGTTTTTAAGATTAATATATTTCTTAATTTCTTATTTATGTGAATAGGTTTTTAGTGTACGATATAGGTAAGAAATCCTCAAAAATTAAGGTAAATGTTAATTTCCCTTACATGTTGGCTTTATTTTACCAATTAATTAATATATATGATTGAAGTTTATTAAGTGTGCATTGGTAAATTATCATAAATTTTAACTAAACAAATGCTAATAACTTATGTCTAATTAATCGTGTTTTGGAGTTAAATACTAATTAAGGGTTTCTTACTTATATTGTGTATTAAAAATTCATTCAGTCTAACATTTAAAAATATATTAACCCTAAAGAACTTTATATTTTAATACACAAAGATTTTGATGTATTTTCATTTTTATCGCTAAGATTTTTCCTCATGTAAAGCATTTCAAATCCAGAATATTAAAATAAAGGGTGGGACCTATTTTACAAACTAGCTTAAATATACTAATAATAAATATTTATTTAATTTTAGAAATATTTTTAAATTTAGTTCTTGAAGTTTTAAGTCTCAGGAGTGTAAATTAGGGCTTTCTCTTGTTTAGTGGAGCAAGCTGCATTATAGGTTCTTAAACACCTCTATTAACACACTTGCTAATATATATATATATATATATATGTGTGTGTGTGTGTGTGTGTGTGTGTGTGTAATTTATAGTAGCAGAAATTTTGGAACCAACATAAGATACTTTCCTACAAAACTAGACATTTAATAATTTTAGATTTAGGTAATGTCATTTTGTAAATTATAATAAATATTTATATTTATTTATAGCAAAATTATTAAATGAGCATTAGTGAGTTTAAATTTTTAGTAAATGCGACTATATTATTGCTATATACTTGTGCGTGCGTGTAATAAGTTATGTCTTGGAGTTACATATGTATTGTAACTTACACGCACGTGTTTACTGACTTATCCAAGATCAATTATTTAGATATATAAAATTTTCTTATAATTTCTACATTATTTACTGCTGTTTTAAAATTAAAATTTATTCTTAATTTCACGATTTTTCAGTTTGAGAACTTTATATAGATTCATGTCTTGAAGGAGCATATCTAACTTTATATGTGAAAATATAAAAATAAATATACACATCTTATTCATGAATGTGCATAGATTGATTTTCAGGCATGTGTTAAATCCACACACATGTATATTAACATCATTAACTTTATTCAAAACTGTTTGTCATGTATAGTGTTGCTAACAACTGTTCCAAAGTTTAAATAAGAGTTCTTCAAATATCTATTTAATATTATGACAAACTTGAAAAATGTCAAAATTAAGGATCAAAACTCCATGAAGTTAATCAATTTAAATAATCGTTAGGTAAAATATTAAAGATTTTTTAGTATTATTATATTGGTTAAAGTTCTAGGTTTAGGTATTTACTTATGCTGCTGCAACGACTTGTGGCGGCTACGACTCGAAATGGAAGGAATTTGTATTTGCAACATAATGGAAATCAATCTCACAGGTATTACACTACATTGAAGAAGTAATAAAAGCTAGAATTTAAAACATACATATATAAGTTTTGCATTGTGTGTGTATATATCTATCTATATATATATACACCCCAAACTTCAATAATTTTAAGAATCAATCAAAATGGAATGTGCATTAGTAAATTATTAAAAAATAAATAAATAAGCAAATGCTAATTATAATTTTGTATTATGTCTAATAGCTGTGTTTTAGAGTGAACTACTAATAATAAATGTTTATTGATTTTTTAAAATAATTTTTAATTTAGTTTTTAGATGCATGAAGTCTGTAATTTGAAGTTTCAGGAGTATTAATTTAAAACATCCACTGATGTAAATTATGTAGTCACTTGCTACTCTCTCTCTCTCTCTCTTTATATATATATATATACAACAGATTTTAAACTAATGTTTAACAGCAGATACTTTGCTACAAAAACTAGACAACAGCAACCAATGAAAAAAAACCTACACAATTTCCAGCAGAAACAAATACGTGGACCAGTAGTGGAAAAGAACGTGGACGAGCTTAGTGAATGCATAAACTGGATGTTTAAGTGCCAGGTTAAACTTAAGAGAGGATTAGTAGCACTCGGATGCATGCAACTTGCAACGGCCTGGTGGATTATCGGTACTCATTACACTCCGACGCCCTCTATCTATTCTATACTTGTTTAAGCACTGGGGTCACATTCCAAATTGCTTATGTTCTCCATCACACATTGAAACCGCTGGTGTGTGCGTGGGAGCGTGCGTGCGTGTGAGAGAGAGATTGAACTTATATTTATTTGCAGCTAGTCAACAGGATGAGAGTCGTGGAGTCCATCAAGGCTGTGAACGACATGCTTGCAAGGTCGAATGTGGTTGCAAGGTATACTGTGGTTGCTCTCGGTGGCGCCTTTGCTTACGAGGTTGTACCTCATTTTGTGAAGATTACTTGGTAATTCTTTCTTATTATACACCATCTCTCTCTCAGCACAGGAATCAATATGTACAATATATACTGTGGGCGTCAGAAGTTGTATCACATTTCTTAGCATTCTGTTTTAAATTTTAAAAAAATCCGAATATTCGGTGAATAAATAGCCGACCAAACCACTTTTTAAATGGTTCCCCACAGAAAGTGACCGTCCAACATTCTGGAATTCGTCCGGCCACCTCTTTTTTAAGCAAATGCCGGTTTTCTTATATGCTAAAATTCTTAATTTACATTTACATTCCTCCGGTGGAGCATCGCACTCACATGGAAAGACAAAACAGGGGGCTCTGTGAGAGGGGATCTATCTACATGGGATCGTGTACAAGCAAGCCAGGTTCATCGGGGAGTACCAGAACGAAGAGGAAGAGCGGAGATCATCAGCCGACTGGGCTCGATAAGTACTCATTCTCTGCTGTGAATCCGGCTTTTGCAGATTTCGAGGGCCTGCACGGATGCTCGCCGGAGGAGGAGGAAGCCGCTGCCCGGCTCCGGCAGCTCGCCCAGCAGTCTTTTCTAGTCACACCATCGAACGAATTGCCGGATCAGTCGTCCGATGTGGATCTTACTTCTCTTGCATGCGGTCGGGAGATCGAGGAGATTGAGGAATTGCCGGGTCCGGCGGTGGATGTTCAACAGGAGGCTAGTAATAATAATGCACTGAAGAGGACAGGGAGCTACAGGGGCAGGAATCATTACAACCACCATCGCCACAAGGTGAGGGTTACCGAGGAGAAGCTTGTGATGAGTTCCTCGTGCATGCCCAGTTACTCTCTCGGCGTGGTTGTGACTCCCGAGTGTCGTATCAAAAACAGGTTCTGATAAATAATTAATTTAAATGTACATTTAATACTAATTAAAATGGTATAAATATATATACTGGTATTGTCTGTACGTTCCTGACCAAGAGTATTTATATAGAAACACAGTGAACATAAATTTTCAGAAAGACAGGTTGAAAGAGTCTATACTTTCTATGTAAGACAATTATATTCTTTTATATAATAGTTATATTTAACTTAATGGATTTTCAATAACCCATTTATACTTTAACAACTTTTTATTTAATGACTTGTATTTGGCATCATATCTAATATCTGTTTAACTTAAGTACATCCAAGCATTATAAATATATTATTTCAAAAGTTTAAACTTCTTTAAACTCATAATTCAATAGAATTAGTGAATGAAAAATATTATTAGTAAAATTTGCTAATTTTAATAAGTATAAATCTAATTTATTCTCATTGTTTATCGATACATCTACTTAAAAGCAAAATAGAATCTTTTTATATACCCTTTACTGTCGTGTTTACATTTGAATTGATAACTCCGATAAACTTTGTCTTATGCAAAACCTCAAATAATCAATTAACCATTCAAATTCAAAGATAATAAAATGTTAAAAAAGAAAGAAAAATAATATAAAAAAGAATAATGTAAATAATTAATGGTTTGGGTTGATAAAATAATTATTATTGATTTTTTTTTTCAAATCCATAATCTTTATGAAAACCTTTAATAATAAATTTAAATCTTTTTTTTCAAGATTAATAATCTCAATTTGTCCCATTTTTAGCTCTTATTTATTTTGAACTTATTTTATTTAAAATGTATAACAATTTATTTTAAGATTTTATTTCGATTTGATATCTTTATTACTTATGCAAATTTATTATACTTATTTAATTAATTAATTTAGTAACATTTTAAATTTTAAGTTATGCATCTTTACTCTGCATTATAATTTTAACTTGAATAATAAGTTAATATGTATTAATGTAATATAATATATTATAGGTGAATAACAATTAAATTTAAATAAGAATTGGACAATAACTTGGATTCTTTATGTAAATTTTAAATAAGGACTTGTATAATTTCCTTTAAAAATTCTTTAATCGTCCATGTAAGATAAACATTATAAAATATAATAAATATTATATGTTTTATATAATAAAGAGTGAGATATGAGAAAATGAAGATTTAAATAATATAATTTTTTAATTAAAATGATTAATGAAATGTAATAATGAAATAAAATTTTAAATAATCATTTTTTAATTGGAAATTTTATTTAATTCTTGCCTTGCTTAATTAGAATTAATTTTAAAATTTTTATTTATCATTTTAACAAATTGTATTATCATTTTAACATTATAATTCTTTTCTCAGCCATTATTTTTTAAGAATTCTTATTTTAGTTTAATTTTTTTTCTTTCAGTTTTATAAGAACAATTATAATATGTAGTACTTTAATTATTTATTGTGTTATTTTAAATTTAATTTAATTTAAATATAAACTTTATGTCATTCATCTTCATAATCAATACTCTTCTTTTATTAAATTAAAACTTATATAAGGTAACATATATATCATGTATTTATAACTAGGAATATATGATGAAAATATATTTAATAATATGAATTATGCCTTATTAGATAATATGAAGTTTACCCTTCATTTAGTGTCACATGTTTTTAATATATAAACTTATATGTATGTTATTAAATCTTCTTTAATATTTTAACAATTTGATTAATCTTTATTACAAACTTTTTACTTATTTTTTAAATTCAAACCTATAAAAAAAAATTTCTTAATTAACAATAGAAACATTAAAATTTTTAATAATTTATTATCTTTAAGTTAATATTTATAATCTTGTGTAATGTAAACTCAGAATAATTTTTTTAATTTTAAAACTAATACATCAATGTGAATATGTTTTTTCTACATATCATTAACATTATAAATAAATATATTGAGTTTGTTATTTGATTTTACATCTATTTTAATACATGGGCATTATAATATTAAAAATTCAATTTTATTATATATATACAAATAAGTCGTTATAATTAAATATTTTAGTATTTATTAATTATTATTCTAGATACATGTGAAAAGTTTGTAGAATATTAAAACATAACTTTGATGCATGAAAACCCAATAGATATTCACTTTGACTATATAAAAATACTAAATTTAATTATTATTATTTTTATTTTATTAATATATAGTAAAAAAATTAAATATACTTTTAACTTTTCTGCATTTGGTAAATGTAAACATATATCGTTTATATATATATATATATATATATGCATAGTATATGTGTATTAATGTAATAAAAATCCATTACAAAAAACCATATATATAAGTTAAAATCGACCTTAAACCTACTATTCTAGTATATACTTCTTTTGGTATATAAGGAAAAATATTTTTAAAAAGATAATATCATTTTAAAAAACAATATATGTGCGTGGGTGTGTGTGTAAACTAGTAATTGAAAAATAAAACATTATATACATATGTACTTGCAAATGCATAAGAGTGTAAAATTATATAAAGTTAATATGTTAATTCCATAATTAATATAACTATTCAAACATTATGAAATTAAAAATACATCTAATATTTCTAAATTTACATGCATACTATATAAATGTGTATACGTGTGTGATTATATTATGTAACATATACGATTATTTGACAATATTTTTCATTTCTCATTAATAAAAGTTTAATAGTTTATTATATATATACTTTAGATTATTTTTTTAATATAAATATAAAACATAAAATAGAGACAAACCTGTTAAATAAAAAAGAATAATAATGTTTGGGAAAATGCTAAGACTGAATTTTATAGTTTTAAAAAATTAAAAAACTTAATAAACTCAAAAGAAATATTAGATACATCTATTAGTTAACCACATTGATGTACATAGATATGCATGTGTATAAAATTGAAATAGTCGAGGAATAAAGCTATATAAAATTACATTATATGTTTTAAATTAAAAGTAATTAAATTTTCAATTTGTAATGAACTAAAGTTTTGATTTTATAAATGTCAAAAGACTTATGAAGAATACATATATACATATATACATTTTAAAATGTATATGCATGCATCTACTTCATCTAATGTCTTAGTACGTTTTTGTAATTAATAAATTATAATATACTTTTAAAAAATTTATTATTATATCTTGAACTTATTATTATTATGTTATATTTAAGTAATAACATATATGTATGTGTGTATATGTATGTATGTATGTATGTGTAAGCATGTACAACTATGTAATTAGAACTTTATGTACCATGTCATACATCCACGTCACCAAATTATATCCATGTCATAGCTTCAGTCCTATGACAGTTGGCAGTTTATAATCACGGCACGCAGAACATGTTGGAAACTCACGTGACACGTGCCTTAAATTGAAGCGAAGGCCATCGGACGGCGGATCCTAAACCCCTTTCCTAAACGGGAGGGGCACAAACCCTTTCCTTTTGGTGAAGCGCAGCGAGTCGAGTGATCATACGAGCGGGAGTAGGATTGGCGGGTATGACGCAGGTAATCCCTCTGTGTCTCTCTCCTCTCCCTCTCTCTGTGTTTTAGGGCTCATCGATTTCTTCAAAATCAATTTCTAGGGTTCGTTGATTTTTAAATTTCTTTTCAGCAGGTGGATAATCGAGCTGCGTCTGGCACGAAGCGGGCTCGTTCCGAAGGTAATTTATGTATATGTATATATTATATGTATCTGACTTCAAAACCAAACCCACAACACGAGACATGGAAAATGTATATATACATTTCATATATGTATTGTGTATATTGTACATTTTGTTTTATAATTACCTTCACACAAATACATGCATATATGTCTTGTGTCGTTTTCACAAACATATGGCTTTGTAGCTAGTTACACACACTCTTGTATATACTCCTGTCCGTATCTCGTTTATGCCCAAGAGTTTTATGAATTTATGGTTTTGTAATTAGATATGTATACACTGTATGTGCGTTTTCATTAATTATTTAGGTCCCCGTGGTGAAGGAGATTGGACGTGTCCTGTGTGTGGCAATGTCAATTTTGCTTTCAGACCTACGTGTAACATGCGGAAATGCGGGGCTTCTAAGCCGACAGAAAGCACACCGGTACATATATATTGCTATGTTAGAATACATTAATATTTATATACATAGAGAGGGAGAGGGAGGGAGTCCTATTTTAGCATTAGAGAGCATACTCAAATTATAATTGAACTTATAAAGTAAGATAGCTGTTTAGTAAACAAATAGGTCTCTTGTATATAGATAATTCGCTTTTTATATGTGTGTGTGCGTGTGATGAAAATACCTGTGTAAGTTTGTTTCTTTTATGTTTTGTGTACAGAGGCATTTGGGACCTTATGATCAAGCACCTCCAGGGTTGTATTTAGCCGGTCCAGGTGTACCGCCTCCGCTTGCTATGGGAGGATATCCTCCGTATCCACACCCCGTATCCCCTGTTCCATACGACTACGGTGGTATGAACGTGCCTCCTCCGTATAGCCCGATACCCCTACCAGGTGCTTACGGTCCTATGGGAGGTAACTGTGTGTGTGTGTGTGAATGTACGTATATATTAGGTAGATGTTTAAAGTTAAATGCATAGTTTAATGAAAACTTTGTTAGATTATGATCCGTATTAACTTTATGTATCAAGTTGGCTATGTAGGACCTGGTTATGGCGTGGACGGTTATGGCATGATGGTTCGAGGTCCAACTGTATGTAAAATCTTTAAACATATAGATAGCTGGTTTATATATGACACGTGCCTCTCTGCTTATACTGCGTTTAATTATTGCGTGTGTGTGTGTTGTAAATAACATGATATATTAAGATATGTTTTCTTCATTTTAATCTGGTTTCTTTTAGTATCCTTTCATGCAGATTCCAGGACCTCGACCCGGAGTTCAGATTGAAGAAAATGGTTCACGAAAGCGTAGGGGAGGTAAATGTTTAATACAATCTGCACATCGAAATATATTATATGGTGTGTGTGTGTGTGTGTGTGATAGTTCAAAGCCAGATAATTTTATCATCTTTACATATATTTTCGTATATGGAAAATATGTATATGCACAGACATGCATGTATACTTATACACATTTTGTGTCTACTATATATATATATATATATATATATATATATATATATATATATATATAGACACACACATACACGCCTTTATTACAGGGCCAGAAACATCGGAGGGCGACTGGATATGCCCAAAGTGTGGGAACTCAAACTTCGCATTTAGGACGGTCTGCAACATGCGTAAATGCGGAACGCCAAAGCCTGCAGAACCGGTTTGTCCAAATCGTGTTTTCATAACCCCCGGTTTAATTCATGACACGCACCAGGTC